>ML786511.1:598783-615824 GCA_009831015.1 Picea engelmannii | reverse complement strand
TGAGAGTGGGTGTAGCAGTTTTCTCCTGTGATTGAATATGGACATAAAAGCCCTGGATTGAATGCATCATGGAAGAAAAATGAAAATTGCAGCAATAGAGATCGATGAGATTCAATAGGGAGATCCAAGGGCTATTTAAAAGGTACAAGTTACAATTGCACAGTGTTCTTGTAGAGACAACAAGGGGAAAGATCTTGTCAAGAAAAGTTAACCTTTTAGGAACAAAGGGGGAAAATAGTCAGAAGCAGAGAAATAACAGTGACAGGGGGACTCATCCACTCATGAGAAAATTGATAAAGGAATCCGAGTAAGAGAGGTGAGAAATTTTGAATTTTCCACAGAGGATACAGCGGAAGCTGAAGATGAACAGGTCCAAGAATCAGAAAGAGAAGAATCTGGATTAGATACAAATATTCTGCAGGCCTCAAATGAGAGAGTCCATCCCGTCAGGGGGAGTTTTCATTGGTTTAATATCTGATACCTCCTAAAATACTGCAACAACTCAGGGGGAGCATGTTCTCTTTGACATTGATGTCAAAGGGGGAGAAAATAATCTGGGTTCCTTTGTTGCCATCAATGCCAAAGGGGGAGATTATTGGAAAATGTTTAATAGGTAACATATGCTTGTCATTGATGGCAAGTACAACAATGAAGATGGCATGGGTACAAGAAGAATGTACAAAGGATTGTTGGCATGTTTTACAGGCAGCGTAGACTTGTCATTGATGGCAAGTACAGTAGTGATCATGGCTTAAGTACAACAGTGAAGATGGCAGGATCAGAGTGCACATGTGAAGACTCTGCAGAGGCGCAGAAGTCCCAGAATCCCTTGGGGATTCGGAAGTGAAAGCTCAGGAGGAACAACGTCGAGGAGCACACGTGCAACAAAGCTCAAGATACAGGAGTTCGCAGAAGAGAAGGAAGACATAGATCCATAGTCGTTGGATCTCATTCAGAAATCCCATCATCCGTCAGATCGGACAAGAGTTGCACGAGGTTTACCATCGGGAAAAGCCAAGATGAAATCCCGACAGAACGAGGGTCGTCAGATATGAATATAGACAAGAAGAGCGCGCTAAAGAGGAGGACAGGTCTCAGCCGTCAGATCTGAGCGCAGGGTCCGACCACCGTTGGATCGAGGAGAACCTGCACGGTCTTTAAAGTGCAAGGAGGTTTGGCTGCGGTCATGGGGATAACGGTCATATGGGCCAGGAACCTAGCCAGGAGAGCTAGTATGTAAAGAGTGCGTCGGAGTTTCGAGGATCGCGTTTTGGAAATGTCAAAGAAACAATGCAACAAGAATCCCGATTTCCCGATATGAAAAATCACGATGTAATCTCAACCGTCAGATCAAGATGTGATCTAGACCGTCGACCTAACTCACGACAGCAGACCACGTCAGCTAGGGACACGTGGCACAACCAGGTAATGACAGGTGTCAGGCTGATTCAACACTTCAGGCACATGTAAGTCACGAATCAGAGTGACACGTGGCAGTATTCAACACGTGTCAATCCACGTTTGACGTCAGCAGAGTTTTGGGGATCGCAACATGGAGAGGCAAGTAAATAGTGCAACAGAAATGCCGAAATCACGATTTGCGATATCGCGACGTATTTGCAGCTGTCAAATTATGAAGTGATCTGGACCGTTGATTCTCTTCATGGAGTATCGGGGATCGGGACTTTGAAATGACAAAAACACTTGACAACAAGAACCCCGATTTCGCGATATGCGATACCGCGATTCAATCGCATCCATTAAAATCAAGCTTGGATCTAGACTGTAGATGTAACTCCATATTGGAGTTTCGGGGATCGCGAATTCAAAAGGTAAAGAACACAATGCAACAAGAATCCCGATTTCGCGATATGTGATATCACGATCCAATCGTAGCCATTGAAACAAGTTCATATCTGGACCGTTGGTTCAACTCCATGTCGGAGTTTCGCGAATCGCAATGTGGAGAGACATAAGGCTGTGGTCACAGCCCTTGGTCACGGAAAGAGAAGGAGTCAGTCCGGATAAGCTCCATATCGTAGTTTCGGGGATCACGAATTCAAAAGGCAAAGAACACAATGCAACAAGAATGTCGATATCGCGATAGGAGAAATCGCGATGTAAGCTGGACCGTCAGATCAAGTGTTGATCGAAGGGCTACTGATGCACGACACAGTGAAACTACCAGAAACCATTGATGGCGTCTGCTAGAGAATTCGAAGAGACCCCTGTGTGATCGCCAGAGGAGATGAAGAGCTCCAAGCTTCGTCCAAGTTAAGAAAGACTATTCTTAGAAGGGATTGATAGATGGATGAGCGTGGAAGCCTGTAACTAAAACAGAGAAGGTGAGCTCGACTGTCACAGAGAAGACGAAGAGCCTCAACTACCAGAGAGGCTGAGGAATCTCAACATAACATCCAGTGATGTTGAACGCATGGGAAAACGGCCAGAGAAGCTGGAGAGTCACAATGATAATTAGACAGAGCACTCGAGAGGTGGAGGATAATGGTGTAGAGTCAGCATGCAGAGGCATTGCAAACACTGCATGCACAAGGTGCACAGAAGCTATAAATACATAGTACAAAGAAGAGAAGGGTTGCTGTTGCTGTTGGAGTTTGCTATGATTGTAGCTGGTGAAGGTGACTCATGGATGAAGAAGAAGGAGAGTGCAGCAGCTGAATTGAACAGAAGAGGATCTGTGCAGTGATTGGGTATGGCGCACAGATCTTAAAAGGCAGAAGAACAGACAGCGCAAGTGAGGTGTGCAGGAAGGCAATGAGGCAGACAGAGTAACGAAATGCAGCAGAACAACGATGAGTCTGGTAAGACATTGTTGACCATTATATCACTGTAATAAGTTTGAGTTGCAAAGATTTATATTTCAGGGTGGTTGGGAGGTGCTCGGGAGGACTGTTATCCTCAGAGGTTCAAGTGGGTGCTTGAACACAGGGAGTTGTAGCTTCCATCTGGTTGCAGCCAGAGAAACTAGGGTGGCAGGGTGGTGCAAGGGAGAACTCTTGTTCTCTGGTATACAGGTTGGTGCCTATATAATTGGAAGTTGGTGCTTCCATCCAGTTGGTGCTAGAAACACTCAAGGAGTTGGTGCTTCCTTCTAGTTGGTGCTTCCTTCTAGTTGGTGCTAGAGAAACTAGGGAGTTGGTTCTTCCTTCTAGTGGGTGCTAGAGAAAACAGAGAGTTGGTTCTCTCAGCAAGTTGCAGCTTGAAAAACAGAGGTTGTAGCCTCATTATGAGTTGGTGCTCATATGTATGATAATGTAAGAATGTAATTATTACTTATCATATAAAGAAAAAGAGGTTTTTACCCTATATGGGTTTCCTCGAAAAATATATGTCTCTGTGTTTCTCAAATATGTGACTGATGCTGAATGTGCCAGTGTTTATTTCTCTGCATTATTGTGATCATCATTCAGTATTTCTGCAAAGAGTTTTAAAAGAAGCATAATTGTTTAAGCTCAGTAACAACTGATTCACCCCCCCCTCTCAGTTGTCCAACAGATTCCATTGGCAAGGGATCTCTTCTAGGAGGCATCTTGAGGAAAAATGAAATATTCAAGAAAAAGAAAAAAGAAAAAAACTTGGCTTTGAAACAAAATATGGGTCAAGTTTTGTTGTGGGAACAGAGTGCGCAATACCCTGGAGAAAAGGGGGAGAGAATAAATAGAGTGATATATCTGTAGGCCAATAGATCTATGAATATCCTCTCTTGGTGGTGGAGATCTGTGCGCCTCTTGGGCTAGGAGACCTGTTCAGCCACCAATATTGATAAGGAAACCATGAGAAGGGTGTGATCTAGACTGGAAATCATGAAAACTAAAAATAATTTGGGCTCATACTCAAGATCTGAAGCTTCTCCTTGGATCTTGAAGCTTTGATACCAATTGATCTGCCTGAGAATGAGATCTAGTCCCTTAGATTGCACATCTAAAAACTTTTGCCATTTTCCCCAAACTCCATGAAGGGCGCATTTCTGAGATGGAGTGCCTCACTATTGTGGGGAAGCATAAATAGTTGAAAAGAAATGCTGGCATGGACTTAGGTTAGCCAAAGGGATACACTATCTCAATATGAGTCACGGAGACAAAAGGGAGAGTCTTAGTGAAACCATTGAGGAGGATGCACTTCTTTCATTCTCGACATTTAAAATGAAAAACCCTAGCAAGGGTGCAAAACCCAGATGGTGCGCCCCTCCTTCTTGCCTTGAGTAACTTGTAGTAAGAGGAATGTCACCTGAGAGATTGAATAGCCGAATGGATAGGCTAAATCTCAGAGGTGGAATCATTAAAAAACTTGAAGCCAAGATGCATCCATTAAGAAAGGCGCACTCAATTTTTTGAGCACAAACCAAATAAAAAAAAACAAGCAAGAAGAAACAGAGCAATTATCAAACAACGAGACAAAAGGAAGCAGATAGGTTTTGGCAAATGAAAAAGATGCTTGTATTAAATATAGGTTCACCTTTTATAATAAGGGACCGACTTATTTACATAGTATGTTCTCTAACACAATGAAATACAACTTAGATTAGGTTAACATATGTGCCCCAAGTTGACTTTCCCCTTGGTGGCCCAAGATTTATTGGCCCAAATGGCGTTCTGGAAATTGTTTGTTGGTAAAGGCCAAGGGCCTGCCTTCTTGCATGAGAAATTCTCCAATTCCTTTTCCTGAGGCATCACATTCTAGGACAAAGGTATTTTTGAAACCAGGAAGGGACAAGACCAGAGTAGTACACATAGCTACCTTCAAATCTTGAAAATCCTAATCCACTGCTAGAGTCCAAGTGAAAGAATTATTTTTAAGGAGATCAGTGAGAGGGGTCACAATCTTTCCATAATTCCGAACAAACTTGCGATAATAACATGTTAAACCCAAAAAACCACATAGGCCTTTGACAGTCTTGGGGTGAGGCCAATCCTGCATTGCTTCAATCTTTTTAGGATCCACGCAGACACTAGCCTTGCCAAAAATATGACCCAAGTAATCTACTTCTGAGGCGCCAAAGGCACATTTAGAGCATTTCAATAAAATTTGGTGCTGAGAGAGTTCAGAGTAGATGGAGAATTTGATCCACATGGGAAATATGGGATTGGAAATTTTTTCTATATATGAGAACATCATCAAAGAAAAATAAGACAAAATAACGGAGAAAAGGATGAAATACATGATTCATGAGGCTTTGGAAGGTGGAGGGGGCATTACACAAGCCAAAGGTCATGACCAAAAACTCATAGTGACCCTCATGAGTGCGAAAGGAAGTCTTGTGTATGTCAGATTCTTGCATACGTATCTGGTGGTAGCCAGAACGTAGATCAAGTTAAGTGAAGTACTGAGCACCACTTAGCTCATCCAAGCGATCATTAATGATAGGAATGTGAAACTTGTCCTTGATGGTGAGATTATTGAGGGCACAAAAGTCAGGACACATGCACCAAGTACCTTCTTTCTTAAGTACCATGACCACAGGGGAAGAATAAGGACTGGTATTGAGGCGGATAACACCCTCTTGGAGCAATTCCTGCACTATTTTCTCAATTTCATTCTTTTGGGAAAAGGGATGACGATAAGGGAAAACATTGGGAGGAAGGTTGCGAGGAACAAGGGAATGGAATGATCATGAACACCATGAGAAGGAGGAAGTCCCCGAGGGGTGGAAAAAACAGCTTGATGTGTGGAAAGTATAGCTTGGAGGTCAGAATGCACATAGGGTGTCTCAACGGTTTGAATAGAATGGAGTTGAGCAATAATACTGGGGTGACCTTTCTTGAGGATTTTTTCCATGCGATGGGAACTAATTATCTCAGGAGAACCAATTGTGAGACCTTGAAATTGATACCTTTGTCCCTCCTATTGGAATTGCATGGTTAATTCCTTAAAATCCATAAGAATGGGACCCAAATTGCGTAACCATTCAACACCTAGCATAATGTCAAAACCACCCATGTCAATGGAAAACATATGAGATTTTAGGTGGTAATGTTCGATTTGAAGAAGAACATTTTCACAACACCCACCACATTTCATGGACCCACCAATGGCTATCATAATTTGAAAATTATTGACAACACGAATATAGCAATTGGTTTCCTGAGCAATGTGACAATGAATAAAAGTGTGGGTGCTACCACTATCAACAAGGATGATGGCCTTCCTGTGCTTAATATAGCCAATGATCTTGAGGGTTTGTGGGGCAAAGAAGCCAGTGAGGGAATGCAAGGAAATAAGTAGGTCAACAGGCTCCTAGGTAGCATTGGGAAGGGAGGGCTCATCGACAAGGGGAATTGTCACGTCATCTTTAGGAACATCTTCGGAAATGGCCATAAAAGGTTTTTGTTCCTTACACTTTTCCTCAAAAAATATTTTTCATCACAATTATAGCAAAGACCCTTCAGTTGGCGTTCAACCATTTCAGCCCTAGTTAGTTTTTGGACCTTGAGGGGAGTGACAGGGGGGTTAGGATTAGTGGGTCGAGGGCGAGGAACAAAAGAGGGTGTAGTATCTTCCAACAAAGTCTGAAGACGAGCCATGAGAACCTAGGATCAGATTTCATCCTTGAGGCCACTGATAAAGCATTCACTGAAGAACGCATTGGACATGCCCTCTGTTCGAAAGGCCAAATGCACAAAAGAAGTGATAAATTCTTCCACTGTGCCTAATTGTTTCAACTTGGTCAAATGACCGAGATAGTGGGTATCAATATCCAAGCAGGCGTAGAGCTCTGCAACAAACTGGGTCCAAGCAATATACCCCTAACGTGATTTTTTATGCCATTGCCACCATTTCTAGCATTCAAGATCTAGATAGAGGACAACATAGTGAAGTTTGGCCAACTCATCAGTAATACCATGCAGAAAAAAATAATGCTCCATTTGAGTGACCCAACCCGTCAGATTGGAGCCATCAAATTTATTGACCTCTACATGGGGAAGATGAGGTTCACGATGAAAGGAGTTGGGTTGAACATGCAGAGACTGAGAGGAATAAACAACATCGGGTTGGTCAAATGAAGAAGGATTCGCAGGGCGGTTCAACAATTGATTGATAGAAGACTGGAGGGCAGTAAATTGGGTTGTGAATTTGGCTTCCATGGTGTCAAATTTGTGCTCTACTCTTTCAATGCGGGAATTGTTAGAGCCAATATCAGATGTCATATGTGTTGATTAAGGTTGGTTGTCATTGATGCCAACCCTTGAACAAAGCCCGGTAGCACAAAGGTTTGGGTAATGGACTCAGGTTTGTTTGATTTAAAGATGACTCATTATTTTCATGTCGTGGTTGATAATAAGTACAAATGGATGAACTCCAAAGTGGTCCCCTTATGGTGAAATCCCTCATGGGAAGACAGTTTGTGGATTGAGTTATCCTATAAGTATGGTTAGATAACCCATGCTTATTTGTGGAATAATGAGATGAAGGTCAGTGAATTTGTTAGTGAACATATCCTATATGGATAGTGCTTTTCATTCTATTTTTGGTGGTATGTGGAACGTCGCATAACTCCTCACGGTTAGAGAGTTATGGCCATGAGAAGTTGGAGAACTCAGGTTTGGGTAATGGACCCAAGTTTGTTTGATAGATAATGGCATGAGTTTTGATATATTTGAAGGGAATACTACTCTATATGGATAGTACATGTCATTCCATTTCTGGTGGTATGTGTAATGTCACATAACTCCTCACGGTTTGAGAGTTATGGCCTTACGAAGTTGGAGGACCCTAGTATGTCATCTAGAAGCTCCAAAAGGTCAAAGTTGTCAAAGTGGTTTAAGATATTTTAGAACGTAAATAATAAAGTGAAGTGATGAGTGTACTATAATTCAAATTGAATACAAAATAAATTATTTAAATAATAAATTTAATGGAGAAATTAGAAGTGGGTTAACCCTAAAATAAGGAAAGTGGGCAAAGTGACCAAGAAGATATTTTTAAGGAAGCTACTTGGAGAGTATAAATAAGAGGCAAGGCTATCTCATTTTAGATCACACTTGAACATATTGAATATATATAGGTTTCTTAGGTAACTAAAGGATATCTAAGCTGAATTTCAGAGGGAAGGTGAAGAAAAGAAGGTCGAAATTCAAGTGAGGATAAATTCTTTTGTTGATGCTTTCTAAGGTATGTTATTTACAGGGCATCTCACCATTTTCACAATAATATTTTTTTATAGAATGACTCAGAACATGAATTTTATATGCCATTGAGGGAACATATCCAAGTATCTATGGTAAAAAAATTCATCTTCTGGGTCATTGTATTTTTGGAGTTACACTCCGTGGAAAATAGGGTTTGTGGATAGTCCTGAAACTAGTCTAAAACAGGTGTTTCTGGTAAAAATGTGATAACTTATTCATAACATATCCAAATTCAGTAAGACCAAATGTGTTGGTTATGTTACAGTATTTAGTATTCTTTGTAACATTTTAAGATCCATTAAACAAATATTTCGTGCGGGGCATGCTTTACAAGGTCACCCTATAGGATAAGCTAGAATTCAACAAGGTATGCCATTTTTGCTATAAATCATTTTCTAAGTGGTTCGAAGTGGTGACACCTGGAGTAATTGAATAACACACATTGAAGAACATTTTTTATGATTTTCATATCTTTATTCATTACAGGTACATAGTTATGATTATTTCAAGTTAGGGTTGTTGACTAATCCAAAACTAGTCATGTGAGACTAAAGACAAGTTTGATGAAAATGCTAGTCTCTTGTTGTTAAAGTTAAGGAAGGTTTGCAGGTATGTGATCATATACACCAGGTCTATTACAGAGTTACAAATCATATTTGGATGATGAAATTGATGAGGACTTTTGGTTGAGGTACATGTTGGGTACATGGTTGAGACAAGTAGTTGATGAGATGGAACATACATGAGGTGTATAGTTGATGATGTTGGTACATATTGATGAGTCATAGTTGATGATTAGTTGACACATGATTGGCACATACTTGTTACATAGTTGGATGCACTTGTTTATGGAACAAGTTGATTACAAGTTGTTTGGTACAGGTTGGTGCATGGTTGATGCACTTGTTGATTACAGGTTGAGGTATAGGTTGATGTATGGTTGATGCATGGTTCAGGTTAATTGGTATTGGTTTACAGTGGTATATCTCATAGTGATAATGGTTCCATCATTCTACTTCTACTTCAGGGTGGTTGGACAGGGCAAGGACACGTGGTTGTAGCCACCTTCCGGTTGTAGACGGAGAACATATGGGGTTGTAGCCTCCTTTTGGTGTTAGCCAAAGAATAGGGGAGTTCGAGCCTCTTCAAGTTGTAGCCTGAGAAACAAGGGGGTTGGACCCTCCTTCCAGTTGCAATTGGAAAACAAAGGAATTTGGTTCTTCTAATGAATATAATCCTTCAAGACATATAAGAAAAAACATTATGTGGTTTTCTCCCGCTTTGGGTTTCCACGCGAAACATTGGTGTATTGTTTATGTGTTTGATTTTTCATTTGTTCATTGCTTATTTACTTTGCAGTTATTGGATGATAATGCTGCATTGATATAACACTTGGATTATATGGTTAAAAATGATTATATTTCTCTATTACTGATTCACCCCCCCTCTCAGTAATCCAACAATTGGTATCAGAGTAGGTTCCTTCATAAATCAGTTTAACCACTGAAAGTTAGATCATGGAGAGCAATGAATTGTATAAAAATGGAATACAATAGTTCAATGGACAAAAGTATGCATTTTGGAGCATAAGGATGAAAACATATATACAAGCACATGGATTTGAAATTTGGAAATCAATTGTAGATGGATACACAACACCAACAATTCTGCCAACAAATGACAAAGAAGTGAAACTCGGTCAGAATAATTCCAAAGCCAAAAATGCACTTCTGAATGGTCTTAGTGAAATGGTATTCACCAAAGTTGCACATTGTAAATCCGCTAAAGAGATTTGGGACAAACTTCAAAATATTTATGAAGGAGATTCAAAAGTCAAAGTAGCAAAGATTCAAACTTACATAGGTCAATTCAAACAACTTAAGATGAAGAAAGGTGAGAATATTGCAGCTTACTTTTTACGAGTTGATGAAACAGTAAATGCAATCATAGGATTGGGAGAAGAAATCAAAGAATCTTTAATTTTTCAAAAAGTACTAAGATCTCTTCCTATGAGATTTGACCCTAAGATATCAACACCAAAGAAGAAATCTCATCATCATATGAAGATGAAGTTAGTGACAGTGAGACAAAAAGAGTTCTACTCATGGTAGTAGAAGACTCTGATAAAGAAGACTCTGAAGAAGACTATGAAGAAGCCGAAGAAGAATATGAAGAAGTCGAAGAAGAAATTGAAGAGGCAGAAGTTGACTACTGAGAGGAATTAGTGTGTGCCATAGAAGTTATCAGAAGAGAAAACAAGAAAAACAAGAAACTACAAGCAGAACTAGACAAGAAAAAAGACACTCAAGAACTAGAACAAATGATCACAAATTTGAAGGTTCAAATAGAAGAAGATAAAAGAATTGAAGAAACACTCAAAGAATAGCTAGAAGAAAAAGACAAGATCATTGGAAATTTGGAAGCAGATATTGTCACATTAAGAAAGGATCTTCAAAATAAAAATATGCAGAACAACTCAAAATTTTTGGATGACATTATCAACAGTAAAAAATATCATCATGACAAGTTCGGACTTGGATACAATCAGACAGAAAAATGATCAATATCCAAAACAACAGAGTAAGAAACATATCCAACAATCTATGCAGAAACAATCAAGGGGGATAGGAAGATCTACAAGGAAGATTATAGGGACACTCCTCCACCGAGAAGATTCATATTTCATAATCAACAAAAGACAGATAGGCCTCAGGAAGAAGAAGAATTTATAAGAGTACCTTCTTTCAGAAGATATTCAACTCCAAGTATCAAACTATCTTTTTTGGTTTATGTTATGCATGTAATAATTTTGGACATAAATCTGTGAATTGCAAAGCTAACAACAAGAACACAAACAACTTTGAAAGTCATACACAAAGGGGTTATCCAAGAAGGCCTACTGAAACACATAGAAGAATTTATAACATGTTTGAATCTTTGAGCACTGAAGTGGAATGTTACAAATGTAACAATTTTGGACACATGGCCAAAGATTGCAGAATGAAAGTCCCTCCTAGAGAACTGCAACATAATAACAACAATCACAGATAGGAACCTCAAAAAAGGGCATGGATAAGAAAGCAAGGTCATTATAGAAATGAATAATACACACTCGCTCTACAAGATAAGAAGAAGAAATGTGGTTGGTATGTTGACAGTGACTGTTCAAAACACATGACAGGTGATAGAGACGGGTTTCTTACATTACGAAAGGAAAGAGATGGATCAATCCCCTTCAGAAATGATGATTCAACTAAAATCATTGGAAAAGCCACAATCAGAATTGGGAACAATAATACCAAGGCAGAAAATGTTCTACTAGTAGAAGATATGAAACATAATCTTCTAAGTGTGAGTCAAATGTGTGACCAAGGTCATAAAGTTACTTTCGATTCAAAAAAGTGAGAGATAAGAAAAGAAGGTTCAGGAAAATTGATTGCTACAGTTGCGAGAACTTCAAGCAACATATATGTATTAAGTGAAATTGGAAATGAAAAGTGTTGTCTAGGAAAGGAATATTAAAGTTGGCTATGGAACAAAAGAATGGGTCACGTACATTTTGATAACCATCTCAAAGTTAGCAGAAGAGAATCAGTCAGAGAAATGCCCTGGATCACTAAACAAACCAACACTTTATGCAAGCATTGTCAACAAGGAAAGAAAACAAAGACCAAGTTCAAATCAAAAGAATATTCAATGACAAGACCACTAGAAATTGTGCATACTGATCTAGTTGGACCAACTACAACAAAGGGTTTAAAAGGTGATAAATACTTTATGTTATTAGTTAATGATTATACAAGAATGACTACAGTTTTCTTTCTCAATAAGAAGTTAGAAGCTTTTGAAAACTTCAAGATCTACAAGGAAATGGTTGAAAATGAAATGGATTCAAAAATCAAATGCTTGAGATCTGATAATGGAGGAGAGTTCACTTCAAAGGAATTTATGTACTACTGCAGCAGTCATGGAATAAAAAGGCAATTCTCCATTACTAGGACACCGCAACATAATTGAGTTGTTGAAAGAAAGAACATGACATTACAAGAAATGGCTCGAACAATGCTAATGGATTCCAAATTCACAGATATATTTTGGACACGGGCAATGCATAAAACAGTTCACATTCAAAACAGAGTAATGCTCAGAAAAAACATTGACAAAACTCCATATGAGCTATGGAAAGGAAGACCAACAAATGTGAAGCACTTCAAAGTTTTTGGAAGCAAATGCTACATCAAAAGAGAAGATGGAAAAATGGGAAAGTTTGACTCTCGTGTGGACAAAGGAGTACGTGTTGGTTACTCAAGTACAAGGAAATCATACAAGTGTTACAATCTGAGATTGAACAAAGTTGTAGAAAGCATCAACGTAACAATTGATGAAACAGGCAGACTAGAATCAAAGGAACAAGAAAATGAATCAATGGAACAACTTTTCGAAGAAGAAGCATAAGATGAAAAGGAAGTAGAAGAGGAATATGAAGAGAATCTGATAGAAGTTGGAGAGAAAGTTCAGCAAATGCCTCCAAAGACACATAGCAGATGAGTACAGAAGAATCATCCTTTAGGTCAGATTATCGGAAACAAAGACACATGAGTTGACACTAGAAGAAGAATACGTTCACCAGAACAAACACACCTAGCACTCACATATACAATTGAACCAACCTATTTTGAAGAGGCCAGCAAGGATGAATTTAGGAACAAGGCCATGGATGAAGAATTGGATCAAATAGAGAAAAATAACACTTGGGAATTGGTTCCAAGACCAAAGGATAAGAATTTGTTCGACACAAAGTGGGTAAACAAGAATAAATTGAACGAAGATGGGCAGGTTACAAGGAACAAAGCTAGATTGGTATGTAAAGGATATGCATAGGTTGAAGGAATCAACTTTGAAGAGAAATTTGCCCCAGTTGCCAGAATGGAAGCAATATGATTGTTTTTAGCTTATGCATGCTCCAAAAATATTAAAGTGTATCAGATGGATGTAAAATCCGCTTCTCTGAATGGGGAACTTGAAGAATAAGTCTACATTGAGCAACCAGAAGGATTTCAGTTGTCAGATAATGCAGACTATGTGTGCAAATTAAAGAAGCCCTTGTATGGTCTAAAACAGGCTCCTAGAACATGGTACTCTAGACTGGATAAATATCTACAGCAGGCAGGGTTCAAAAAAGGAAGTGCAGACAAAAACCTCTACATCAAGGTAACTCAAGGTAACGTTTTATTAATCGAAGTTTATGTTGATGATATTATTTTTGGTAGTGATTATGACAAGTTAAGCCAGAAATTTGCAAATGATATGCAGAATGAATTTGAAATTTCCTTACTTGGAGAACTATCCTTCTTTCTGGGACTTCAGATATGTCAAAGAAACCAAGGAATTTTTATTTCTCAAACCAAGTATATCATAGAAATGTTAAAGAGGTTTGGAATGGAAGATTTCAAAATAGTTATCACTCCCATGCAAACCAGTTGCAAGTTAAGCAAAGATGATGATTCAAAGTCTACAGATCAGAGACAATACAGGTCAATGATTGGCACTCTACTATATGTGACAACATCCATACCAGATGTAATGCAGGGAGTTGGACAGGTGGCACGATTTCAAACAATTCCAAAGGAATCACATGTATTAGCAGTGAAGAGAATTTTCAGATATCTCAAAGGAACAGAAGAGTTTGGATTATGGTATCCAAAAGGAAAGGATCTATATTGTATTGCCTACATAGATGTAGACTGGGCAAGTTGTATTGATGACCAAAAAATCACCAGTCGATCAGTGTTCTACTTGGGTGAGTGTTTAGTATCATGGATAAGCAAGAAATAATCATTGGTATCTCTATCTACAGCCAAGGCATAGTATATTGCAACAACAACATGTTGTACACGGGTTCTTTGGATGAAACAAACTTTGACATATATACAGGTTGAGTATGATGAGCCCATTCCAATCTATTGTGATAATAAAAGTTCCATCAGTATCTCAAAGAACCCAGTGATGCACTCCAAGACAAAGCACATTCCAATCAAGTATCACTTTCTACAAGAACAAGTTGCAGAAAATAAAATCAAAGTTGAGTGAGTATGTGGGCACAAAAGAACAAGTGGTGGACATCTTTACAAAACCACTTCCACGAGAAGCCTTTGAGTATCTTTGCCAGAGACTCGGATTTATTTCTACTCCAAAATGAATGTTTTTGAATTCTTATCTTATATGTCTTAGATGTACATGAGGAAGCACCATAAAGAGGAGAATTCAGTCAAGGGGAGCATCCCCATATGGAAAGATACATTTTCCATTGATGACAAAGGGGGAGAGATTAATCAAATGCAGAGGAAAGAGGCGTGGTTCCAGGGGGAGAAATGGTCACAAAGATGCAGAGGACAGAGGCATGTTTCCAAGGGGAGCATGAGTGATATGACTTCAATATTTCATGACATAATTTTATTTTTTCATTAGAGTGTTGCCATCAATGCTAAAGGGGGAGATTGTTGATTACGGTTGGTTGTCATTGATGTCAACCCTTGAAGAAAGCCCGGTAGCGCAAAGGTTTGGGTAATGGACCCAATTTTTTTTTATGTAAAGATGACTCATTATTGTCTTTTCATGGTCGATAATAAGTACAAATGGATGAACTCCAAAGTGGTCCCCTTATGGTTAAATCCCTCACGGGAAGACGCTTTGCATATTGAGTTATCCTAGAAGTATGGTTAGAGAACCCATGCTTATTTGTGGAATAATGAGATAAAGGTCAGTGAATTTTTCATTTCAACTATCCTATACGAATAGTTCTTGTCATTCCATTTCTAGTGGTATGTGTAACGTCACATAACTCCTCACAGTTAGAGAGTTATGGCCATGAGAAGTTGGAGAACCCAGGTTTGGGTAATGGACCCAAGTTTGTTTGATGGATAATGGTATGAGTTTTGATATATTTTTAGGTAATACTATTATATATGGATAGTACATGTCATTCCATTTCTAGTGGTATGTGGATTATCACATAACTCCGCATGCTTTGAGAGTTATGACCTTACGAAGTTGGAGGACCCTCATATGTCATCTAGAAGCCCCAAAAGGTCAAAGTGGTTTAAGAGATTTTAGAAGGTAAATAATAAAATGAAGTGATGAGTGTACTATAATTCAAAGTGAATACAAAATAAATTATTTAGTAATAAATTTAATGGAGAAATTAGAAGTGGGTTAACCCTAAAATAAGGAAAGTGGGCAAAGTGACCTAGAAGATGTTTTTAAGGAAGCTACTTGAAGAGAATAAATAAGAGGCAAGGATATCTCATTTTATATCATGCTTGAGAATATTTAATACCTATAGGTTTCTTAGGTAACCCAAGGATATCTAAGCCGAATTTCAGAGGGAAGGTGAAGAAAAGAAGGCCGAAATTCAAGGGAGGATAAATTCTTTTGATGATGCTTTCTAAGGTATGTTATTTACAGGTCATCTCACCATTTCCGCAATAACGTTTTTTCTAGAATGATTCAGACCCTGAAATTTATATTACATTTAGGAAACATATCTAAGTATATGTGGTAAAAAATTCAGCTTGTGGTACATTGTAGTTTTGGAGTTACACTCCGTGGAAAATAGGGTTTGTGGTTAGTCTGGAAACTAGTCTAAAACATGTGTTTCGAGTAAAAACATCATAACTTCTTCATAATAGATCCAAATTTAGTAATACCAAATGTTTTTGTTAGAGTACAGTATGTATTAGTTTGTGTAATATTTTCATATCCATTCAACAAATATTTTGTGTGGGGCACGCTCTACAAGGTCACTCTCTAGAATAAGCCAAAATTCAGCAAGATATGCCATTTTTACTATAACTCCTTTTATGAGAGGTTCCCAGTAGTGACACATGGAGGAATTGCATAAAACACATTGAAGAACATTGTAGGTCATTTTCATATCTTTATTCATTACAGGTACATAGTTGTGATTATTTCAAGTTAGGGTTGTTGACTAATCCAAAACTAGTCATGTGAGACTAAAGAAAAGTTTGATGAAAATGCTAGTCTATTGTTGTTAAAGTTAAGGAAGGTTTGTGGGTATGTGATCATATAAACTAGGTCTATTATAGAGTTACAAATCATATTTAGATGATGAAATTGATGAGGGCTTTTGGTTTAGGTACATGTTGGGTACATGGTTGAGACAAGTAGTTGATGAGTTAACACATACATGAGGTGTATAGTTGATGATGTTGGTACATATTGATGATTCATATTTGATGAGTAGCTAACACATGATTGGTACATACTTGGTACATGTTTGGATGCACTTGTTTATGGTACAGGTTGATTATAGGTTGTTTGGTACAGGTTGGTGCATGGTTGATGCACTTGTTGATTACAGGTTGAGGTACAGCTTGATGCATGGTTCGGGTTAATTGGTACAGGTTTACCATGGTATATCTCATAGTGATAGTGTGGCAGTGGTTCCATCATTCCACTTATACTTCAGGGTGGTTGGACGGGGCAAGGATAGGTGGTTGTAGCTGGAGAACATAGGGGGTCGTATCCTCCTTCTGGTTATAGCCAGAGAATAAGGCAGTTCGAGCTTCCTTCAGGTTGTTGTCTGAGAAACAAGGGGATTGGACCCTCCTTCCAGTTGCAGCTGGAAAACAAAGGAAGTTGGTGCTTCCAATGAATGTAATTATTCAAGACATATAAGAAAAAGCATTATGTGGTTTTATCCCGCTTTGGGTTTTCACGTAAAACACGTGTGTACTGTGTATGTCTATGATTGTTCATTTGTTCATTTCTTATTTACTCTGCAGTTATTAGATCATAATGCTAAATTGATATAACACTTGGATTATATGGTTAAAAAGGATTAAATTGATCGATTACTGATTCACCCCCCCCCC
>ML786511.1:586443-598767 GCA_009831015.1 Picea engelmannii | reverse complement strand
ATCCAACAATATCTTCGATGGAGGCATGGGCTTGATTGATGGATGCTTGGAGTTATTGGGTGTGAGTGGTGGCCATTTGGAAAGGGGAAGCGTGGGTAAGGAAAAATGGATGGATAGGACCACAAAAAAGGACTTATAAGTGATAGATACCACCACGATCAGTGCGAGAAGGGAAATATATTGGAATAGGCTGCAAAATAGGGAAACGAAGAAGATGTCAGGTCCACTGAAACAAAAAGGATTAAAAATGAAGGGTATGGATGCAATCAGGGAGAAAAGGGGGATCCAATGGAATAGGTCCCAAATAAGTGTACCGGTGGGAAGAGTACTACGATGACGAAATGTCGAAATGATTAACAGGAAGAAATGTGTAGTAATTTCGCAACCTGAATGTAGAAGACAAAGTTGCGTAGCAATATATCTTGTATGTTTTGTTTTTGTTTCCATCCCAAGGGTTAGGGTATTCAAGGGTTCTATAGACAAGGGTTTTCCTTGTGTTATAGCTCTCTAATATACGCACGGGGTCCAACAATAGTACTCGGCCCAATATCTCAAGGCACCAACTAAGGAGGCTAGACCGTGCCATTAACCGTACTACCCGACTACCCAGGTATTAGAGAGTATATTCTCGAGTGTTGTTCTCGGTGGAACTATAACATTCAGGTGGCCGATAGGTTTACCTATGGAGGGATTCAGGAGATATAGGTTGATCTGTATGCATGTGTTGTCTGATGCACTACCACTCGAAGGGGTACCAACAGTGGTTATAAGGGTGGCCAACAGATGTGTACTTAAGTACCACTTGTATTTCCTACGTGTATGAATCCCTGACCACATTTTAATGCGCGTAATGATAGATCTTTGTAGCTTTCAGATGACATAATACGTCTCTACGCTGGAAAAAAATTAACCCACAATTTTCTGCCGAGGAAGGTGCTCTAATACCACTTGTAGTATTCTAGATATAAAATAGTATACAAAACAGAAATAATTAGCGAGAAATGGCAGAGAAATAATGATATAACCATAAAAATACCAGAATAATACCAGAAAGAGAACTTTGATTACTGAGAGAAATGTTCACTTGCCTCTTTGAGGGGGCAACCTACAATAGAGAAGAGCTCTATTACAATAATATCCAAGACAAAACTTCTCATACCCTCTATTTTTATTCATACTAAATCTATCTATCTAAAAGAATAGTCTAGAGGAAGATCCTTATAGAAGCGGAAGCTTCTATTAGGTCTTCTTACATTTGACTTATTCCTCCTTATTGCTAGGCATTATTAATATTGACCTTTATTACATGGAAATATATTATTCTACCCACTTGAGGGGTTAGGTAGGTTAGTTCCATAACAAATCACCTCATACTTCCTAGTTGTCTTATCTAATTAGGGAAACAAGTAGCATACAAAGATCCATGATGCTTTTATCTCTAGATAGCTATGATATCAAGTTTCCACTCAATACTCCCTCAGCCCCAAAGAGGTCAACCAACGTCCTTGTGACCCATGAGGTGTTGTTGGTCCAAGACATAATGTGTACACCACTAGACCAACAAATAGATCAACGAACATGTTCTTTGAATAGTTATGGGTGCACTTTGGGATACCAAAGAGCATCATCTCAAATAGGGATACCAAATTTCTCAATACATTTAGGACTACATTGTGGGATAAGACGAACACTAAGTTGAAGAGATCTACAACATTCCATCAACATATATATGGGAAAACATAAGTAGTCAACCAAACTTTGGTGCATCTTTTGAGGGGTTACAATCAGAAGTATCTGAAGACTTTGGATGAAAATCTAATTTACATACAACACTCATATAATAGAGCAGTCCACACTTTTGTCGGTAAGTCACCTTTTGAAACTTTCTCTGGATATTTTCCACCTTCACCCTTGGATGTTGTATATGAACAACAAGGAGTGAGGGAGGACCTCACTAGAGATGCATTAAGAGAAAACATATTTTTTGAGAAGATTAGGAAAATCCATTTACAAGTACAAAAGGCATTCAAGAAGTCATAGGAAAAGTACAAGGCCAAACGTGATAACATAGAACCTGTAATTCATTCAAATTTGGAGATAGAGCTTGGTTAATGCTAAACAAGGAAATACTATAAGGTCCTCTTAAGAATATAAGGGTTCTACGGTATGTACCTTTCAAGATATTGGAGAAGGTGGGAGATAATTGCTACAGACTTAGTATACCACCATACATGCACATTTACTCAGTAGTGAATGTGGAGAATCTCAAACTCTATGAGCCCTCCATGTTGGATCGGGAGGAGCATCACGCCCTACCTTTCATATAGGACTTTACACCAAAGGCTCAAGTAGAGTTGGCAGAGAACACAATTTTTCATAAGTGGTGCAAAACTAAAATACAGGGACAACATGACCTTTGGAAGATTGGGATTAAAGGACAACTTTCAGGCAAATAAAAGTGGTACTTGAGAGAGAAGGTAGAGAAAAAAATTGCTCACCTAATTTAATAAATATTTTGGGCACCAAAATACCACCTACATGGGGCGGTATGATCTGGATTGAATAATTATATTATTTTTCATCTATATTGATCCTTTCAGAGTGGAAAAAGTTGGAGGAATCAACTTGCTAGGTCATTTTAATGGAAAGTCCCAATTTGGAGAATTAGGGTTTGAAGCCTTCTGGATCCATTCTAGGAACCAAATGGAATTTTCTGGTGTCAAAAATTTCACAACCTTAAATTGGGCCCCTTGACATTATTCTACACATCTATAGCTTTCCAACAGTGAAAACATCACATCAATCGAAGCTCGTATGAAAACTTTATTCATCCCACAAGTGGACCTACCGTGTTGACCACCATGGTACGAGTGGATGCCGCATTAGCCTCCATTATGAACGCATATGGGGCTATCCACATATGGAATTTCAAGAAGATTCTAGAAGGTTCAAAACCTTATCACAATTGAGGGTTGAGGAAGTAAAAACCCTACCCCTAGATCACTATCGAGCAATGTTGAATACTGGGCCACTAGGAGGATAAGGGGTTCCATTATTTAGCATTGTGTTTGTTCCGTAGTTGAGAAGAGTACCTAGGAGTGGTACTTTTAGGGAATAATAGAGGAGGATATATTCTGTAGCATCCATATAGACCACAATTTCAAAGGAAACTCCACAATGAGTGCCTCTTTATTTGTACTTGCATTTGAGAAAAAAAGAGCACGACAACCTCACCTTCTAGTAGGATTTTCTCCCATATTGGGTTTCCTGGGTTATATCTTGTGTTTATTTTTGGATGGTGTGTTAGTATTTATTTATATTATCTATTTTTTACATTTCATACATTTTAAGAATAAAACCAGTAATTAAATAATATGAGATACAAAAGAAATTAACCTTCACAATAAAGATGTTAGTATTTTATTAGATATGTTGTGACGAACTATCCAGTGGAATGTCCACACTTGTTTACAGATCACCTAGTCATGCCTAACTTCACAAAAACATTTTATTATGGAGTGTAATGCCTCAAGTCATGGCATTGGTGCAGTTTTAATGCAATAATGAAGGCCCCTTACCTTTTAAATCCACCATCTTAAAGGAAAGAACTTACTTAAACCCATTTATGAAAAGGAAATGTTGGCCATATTTCATGAAGTTGAGAAATGGTTCCCTTACCTAATAGGAAGGAACTTCAAGGTAAAAGTGTGTCATGATAATTTGAAGTGCTTCTTGGAACCAAGGATGGTTTTAGGGGCTAAATTTTGCTCATGGGATAATTTTTCATGGTTTTTCCAAAAACAAGATTCGCTATCTTAAAAATGATTCGCCCAAATTCTATAGGATAAAAAAAATTTATCTTAAAAATCACCAAAATTTTATAAAAAATATATAAAATCCTTCGAAATTTGAATATTTTTACAAAAATATCGCCAATCATTTATAGTTGGAATATGAAGGATTAGTAAGATTCACCAAGGTTTCTACATTTTAAAATAAATTTCCATCCTTGAAATCATCCCTGCTTGGAACAATGATTATCTTCAAAAGATAAACAAAAATGTGTTACAAAGATTCTAGGTTATGACTTTGAAATTATCTACAAAAAAAAGTAAAAAACAATGTGGTAGTAGATTCACTTTAATGGAAAAATACGCAAAGGGATTACTTCATGGTATTTTCATTTTGCAATTTAATTGGGTATAAGAAACAAGGATAGAATGGAAGCAAGATCAAAAGGTATGCAAGATCATTCAACAACTAAAAAAGGACCCAAATGTATTAGATAAATTTGTTTGGAAGAATGATTCATCGTGGTGTCAATATCTCCTATAGTATATAAGAATTACCAACTCAAATAGAAGGTCCTTTTGGAATTGCACACTTCTCCTATAGGAGGAAATTTAGGGTTCTCCAAAAATTACCATAGGATCAAGAAGGATTTTTTTGGGGAAGGTATTAACATTGATGTTCAAAAGATTGTGACTAAATGTTTGGTTTTCCAACAAAATAAGGGAGAGAAAATAAAGACCCTGTATCCTACAACCATTAAGCATACCAATTCAACGTTGAGAAGATGTCTCAATGGGGTCAGGCGACAAAGTTTCCCCAAAATACATGGATAAGGAAAGATCATTTGGACGAAGACACTCAGAGAGAGATTAGAAGAAAGAAATTATGCTTTAGTTACAAGGATCCAAGGGAACCCGATCACTAATGTATGGGAAAGGGAAAGGTCCATTATATTGAAGTATTATCCATTGAAGAAGATGATGGTGAGGAAGAGAACCTTCACAATCCATATGATGGGCAGATCAATGGTGAGTCACCACACCTTGAAATTACAAAACATGCATTGTTGCAAGAAGGGGTCGAGAAGGTGACCATAACCACATTTTCAGGAGTCCCAAGGTATTATACCTTCTGAATCAGGGGAATTATGCAGGGACGGAGAGTTACAGTGATGATTGATGGAGGGGCCACCCAAAACTTCATCGATGTAGCATTGGTTACCAGGAGACAAATTCCCACAGAGGAATTTCAGGGATTTTAAGTAGTAGTGGTTGATGGATACAACATGACTTGTACCCAAAGGATTAGAGAGTTGGATGTGACATTGGGAAACTATACGTTGACCGATGATTTTTATGTGGTGGATATAGAAAACACCAATGTGGTATTAGGAGTACAATGCCTATATTCCCTAGGAGACTTCAAAATGAATTGTCAGGAGATGAGGATGGAATTCGTAGACATTAGAGGTCAGTGGGTTATCCTGGTGTGTATGTCATTTGGGGAACCCAAGGTTGTATCCAATAGATGCATGGAGGCTCTCTTTAGACACAGAGATGTGGTATGCACAACGAAGTGTTTGGTCACAATGCAAAATCCATCCTAGGATCGTCAACATTACCATGCAGACATACATGAGTTATTGGGAAAGCATGATAAGGTATTCAGGCCACTGCCAATAGGAAGACAACCAGACCGAGGATTCAAGCATGTCATTGAGTTGGAGGAAGGTTCCAATACAGTGATTACTAAACCAAACAGGCACCCAAAGAAGTTCAAGGATGAAATATAAAAGGTCATACAGGAGTTTTTGGAAATGGGATACATCCTACCTAGATTTAGTCCATTTGCTTCCTCAATAGTATTGGTGAAAAAGAAGGATGGAAAGTGGTAAATGTGCATTGACTATAGGGCTCTAAACAATAAGAATATTAAGAATAGGTACCCGATACCAAGGATTGACGAACTGGTAGATGAGCTACATGGAGAAATATATTTTTTGAAGATTAACCTTCGATCATGGTACCACCAGTTTAGGCTGAGAGAGGAAGAAAACCATAAAACAACATTCATATGTCACTATGGCCATTATGAGTTTGTATCCATGCCCTTTGGGTTGACTAACACACCAACTACTTTCCAGTCATGTATGAACCATATCTTCAACAAACAATGGATAATGCTTCTACTATTGTTGTTTGATGATATTCTAATCTATAGTAAGACTTGGAGGGAATATTTGGGGAATGTGGATGAGATTCTCACAATTATGGAGGAGAATTCGCCTTTTACCAAGGAGGAAAAATGATAATTTGGATTGACAGAGATCCTATGTTTGGGGCATGTGAGTGATGTTGAGGGAGTGAAGGTGCATCAAGAAATGATCCAGGCAATTCTATATTGACATACCCCCAGGTTAATCACATAGTTGCAAGGATTCTTCGGGATACACAACTTTTACAAACAATTTGTGAAAGGGGTTTCACAACTTGGAGCACCGTTGACGGATCTCACCAAAAAGGGAGCATTCAGGTGGATAGAGGAAGCATAGGCATCATTTGATGGGATGAATAAGGTAATGAGCACTTGCCCGATACTTGCACTTCCAAATTTATCTCATCCATTTGTATTGGAGTGTGATGCATCTGCAAAAGGAATAGGAGCAGTACAGATGCAAAACCGCCATCCCATATCTTTTGAGAGCAGGAAGTTGAGGGAAAAAGAAAGGCTCTACTCCATATTTGATAAGGCGATGTTGGCCATTATGCATGCACAATCCAAATTATGACAATACTTGGTGAAAGGATGCTTTGTGATGAGGACCAACCACAACATCCTGAAGCATTTTTCAGAACATAAGGACTTGAGTGAGAGACAACATAAGTGGGTGAGTAAATTACAAGAATATGACTTTGATATTGAATATGTTAAGGGAAAGAAAAATTTAGTTGCCGACACCCTTTCCAGGAAGTCTACAGTTTCTCCCTTATCGAGGTCTCAACAAATTGGAATTCTACCCTCTTGGTGGAATATTCCAAAAATACATTCTCATGTGAGTTGATGGAGGAAACCAACTAGGATGACAAGTGCAAATTAGTGGATGAAATCATCTACTACAGGGAGAGGATCTATCTTGTCCCCGAGTCCATGCTCAAGGATAATATCTTGAGGGTAGTTCATGACACCCCTTTAGCTGGCCACCTAGGGTAATTGAAGACTTATAAACATGTAAGAGAGATATTCTCATGGAAGGTTCTCAAGGGGGATGCACTACGGTACATGAGGGAGTGCAATACTTGTCAGCATAAATATTCAGAGATGACACGCTCAACAAGTTTACTATAGACACTACCTATTCCAGAGAGGAAATGGGAAATCATTTCCATGGACTTCATTATAGGTTTACCAAGGGTCCAAGGTAGGGACTGTATCAATGTGGTGGTGGACATGTTGACCAACTATGCACACTTCTTTTCTATTCCTTCACAATACAATGCATCTCATGTGGTAGATCTCTTCTTGAGGGAAGTATTCAAACTCCATGGTCTTCCAAGGAACATAGTCAGTGACTAGGATAGGAGTTTTCTCATTGCATTTTGGCAGGAGCTATTCAAGTTATCTGGGACATAGTTGACATCTAGTACTAGCTATCACCCCCAGACAGACAGTCAGGTTGAGATAGTGAATAAATGGGTAGAAGGGTACTTAAGGAACCATGTGTTGGGACAATAGTAATAATGGATAAAATGGTTACATATCGGGGAGCACTATTACAACACCACTCATCACATTTCCATCAGGATGAGTCCATTCAGGGCACTATATGGCTATGATGCCCCATCATTTGTAGATTTTTCATTTGGAGAGAGCATGGCTCCCAAGGCGAAAGACTGGTTTCAGGACTGTTAGGACATCTTGTAGATTCTAAAGGAGATTTTACAAGTTGCTTAGAACTGATAGAAGATGTATACAGATAGGCACCAGGTGGAACGAAGTTTTGAGGTCGGGGACCTAGTCTTTCTTAGGCTACATCCTTACCAACAGTCCTCACTGAATAATAATGGTGAAGAGAAGTTGAAACCTCGTCTTTACGGTCCTTACAAAGTGATCAGGAGAATTGGAGAGGTGGAATATGAGTTGTAGATACCAGAGGGAAGCGGAATCCACAACACCTTCCACGTGTCATGCCTAAAAAATGCATTGGGCCAATAGGTCACCGCTTCAACAGATATTCCTCCACTATATGAGGAAGGAAAATTGGTTTGCCACCCAAGAGGATTGTTGATGTAAGGGAATGAAGATTGAGGAGCATATTCATTCGAGAGTACATGTTCATATGGAAGGGGTTTCCTGGAGAAGATGCTACATGGGAGGGAGAATAGATTTTATAGCACCCTAATCTAGAATTGCTAGAGGAAAAACAATTTTGGGAAGGGAGGATTGTAATTCTCCCCTCCAATTGATGACTCATTAGCCTACATGACTTCCGTAGGCTTTAGTCAACAAAGAAAAGGGGATTCAAGGTATCAAACCCTAAAGAGATATTAAATAGAATAAACAATTATATTTTAATAAAGTAAGGGTTTGATTGGGTCAAACATGGAAGATATAGAAGAATTGAAGAAGAAGAATAAATAGAAGGGGTAGCCTACCTTCTTGGAATTATGATTCGATATCTTATTGAGTGCTCTTGTAGACGGCGTTTTCATTGGGGTTTGGGAAAAACCCTTCCATTACAGGTTTAGTTTCAGTGGTGCAATACCCACCCTAGCTAGACAAAGAGAATTCATTTGGAGTCTTTCTTGGGTTCATTGTGGCAATTTCTGAAGATCTTTAAGTATACTAGTGGATACGTGAAGTTTCAGCAGTTGATCTAGGAGGAGATAACCAAAAATATCGTCGGGTGCTAAGGGTTTCACACCAGGGTCTTTTGAGGCACACATGTATGTCATGAAGGGCTTGTCTAGCAAGTACCCGCACGACACCTAGAAGGTGTCACATGAATACCCTTGTAGTGGGGTTTTGGCAAAAAATTGGGCCCAGGTGGTCAGGGTAAAGTTCATAGGGTGGTCTACAGTACTAGAGCATAACAGTAGAAGGATGGGAGAGTCTTGGTTACTTTGTTGGAATCATACCAGGTTTTATTGTGTGTTTGTAGCAGATTATGTAGCTACTTAGAAGCCAATGGTTTGTGACCCTACTATTGTTCTGCAACTGTTATTACAACCATTAGAAGTATTTGTATTGTTGTTCCCATTCATAATAATATGCCATATTATTTTTCTCCATTTATGTGCATTGGGTGTTTGCTATATGTTTGATAATATTCCTCATTGAGAAAGTTATTTAATTTCACATTCACATGAGAATTGGGATTAAGGATACTACAAATGTTGTTATATCATGTTAGTTAACATGAATGTCGCAACCTCACTGAGACAAAAATGTGACACAACAACTATTATACTATGCGCAAAAACTATTCATATTGCGCGTGCAATAGGATTTGTACTGCGCATGAAAACTATTCCCAACATAAGCGACGATTAGAGCACCGTGCTGGAATATGTTACTGTTACTACTAAAATCGATTAACAAATACATTTAAACCATGAATTACAAACAACATGATAATCAATCTTAAACAATTGTCCATATTGGTTAAAAACGTAAATGAAACTAATAATTTCATCACAACAACATATAAATTATTCTCTTGCACAGAGTAAAACGCACAACAATTAAACTCATAAATTAACTTAGGAAAACAAATAAGCACTTATATTTTTAAAATAGTTGTGCAACGAGTTGCTTGGGAAGGACATTCCACCCAACCACCGACTTGTTGTTCCAAAATCTCAACAGCAAGTCACCCCTGAGTTGGGGCTTGGAATCCCCAAGAAAAGAGAACCTCTCATCGTCCCCTCATAACTCAATATCCCACAAGCCACATGTATTCTCCTACATCTATCTTGAATTTCCTCCAACTCTTTTCCTCTTGAACTGCCCAACCCAAGGAATGTACACCTTCACTGCTCTCAATCCATCGGGCATCCCATTTGTTTATCGAGATCTCTTTGGCATAGGTAACTAGGAATATCTCTACTGGGAACTCAAAGGAACTCAATGCCAGGAAAACTACCAGCAACAACAACAAACACTTGTTGTTATAATGAAACTCACACAAGAGTTCACTCTTCAGGTATGACAATCTGGCCCTTCAATATTCAGCTCCAAAGTGCTCCAAAACATTCTAGCATGCTCTAGAATTCACCTAGCCTTCTTGCTCTATCTCCAAAGCTCTTTTTCCTTGATTTCCTCTTGTTGCTCATGTAAAACTCAACGTGTAAAAATTGTTTGTCACTGCCCATATGAATTTCCTTTATCTTCCAAAGACAGTTGACTAATCACTCTGCCCAGAGTTTGATTTTACTTCAGCCCCATGCTCTCCAATAACTATGGGATGTGAATCTCACACTCACCCTCTTACATGAATTTAATTATTGGGCTCTCATACACAAAAAAAAAATTAGAAGTTATCCCCAATGATAACAAAATTCAGGATAATGGGTTGAATTAACCCTTATAATTAATTTCCCCCTTGGACCCCTCTTATACACTCTCTTCTCTTGTGGAAAACTCATCCCCCATCTTTGTCCATATTCCCATTAGTTGGTATCACATTTTATTTATTTAAAAACAAAAAATACATTCGCATATTACACCGCTTGGCCATAGCAACATTCATATCTACATTATGCATTTTTTTACTCGAGATTATAGTGGGGATGTTACAATAAAGGACTATGATAAGTATAGGAGTGCAAGTAAAAATCTAAAATTCATTACCTCTTCATGTGTTGAAAAGTAATCTCGATTACTTATGTTTACTTGAACTAGTCAAATGTGAGATTAGTGAGAGGTGCCATGAGGCCTCCAAATCCTTTAATATGTTTTGAGTGGAAGTTTCATAGATCATTAAATTCTCTCAATCATGTTACATTGTTTGGAGTGACCAATCGACAATGGCCTTAATCTTGGCTGGTTCAATTCTAATTCTCCCCATGTATGATGTGTCCTAGGCACACAAGTTCACTCTTTGCAAGTTCACACTTGAATTCTTTTGTAAATAGAGAGTTAAATCCTACAATTTCTAAAATGATTTTCAAATGATGCAAATGTGTCAATGGTGGCTTGTCTGGTTGGTGGAATTGGGTTTCTAATATAACCCCCACCATGTTTCAAGTCTCGCCAACTTACCAAGTGGCATAAACCTAGTGTGTGTGCTTGTGCTTGTGGATCCACACCTATGCATGCAACAACAATTAGGGTCATGTGCAAGCCCTGGGTAACTTTGTAAAAATTTATACCCCCAACTAGCTGCTACTCAGGAAAAAGGAACCAAATTCAAAAAATGGTTAGTCTCATTGTGACAAGAGGAGGATAGTTCAAAAAATGGTGCAAATGCTTCTCTGTATTCTTTCTATAAATGAGAATATCACGAAAAAAAAGATAAAATGAACATTTCTCACATATGTATTAAAGATTTAGTTCATCGTACCTTGGAATGTAGGTGGTCCATTAGATATCCCACGAGACATCACTTGAGTGGAACTCATCATGGCCATGATGAGTTCTAAAGGTTTTCTTAAATTGGTCGCATTGCCTCAACCTTATCTTGTGATACCCAAATCTAAAATTAATCTTCATAAATATTTTTGTCACATTGAATTTTGTCAATAGTTCATTTATACAAAGCATAGGGACTCTATTTTTTAAGTTCATATTTTTCAATTCCCTATAATCCATGCACATATGAAAGGATATATCCTTCTTCCTCATCAACATATTACTTGGCCCTATATGACCCATATCCAATAATTCTTGAACCATTCTTATAACTATGGATACTTGTAGGTAGGAATGATAATATTCGGTTTCGACCCCAAATATGGTACAATGATGTGTTCTTGTCTCCTTTTAGATGGCATCCCATGACGTTGATCCTTGAAGACATCTGGAAATTCATCAATCAACTATTGGACTTCCCCTTTTATTGTTGGTTTGTGTGTATTTAGCTTGAAATGAAATCCCTTCATGGAATTACATTAAGCAATGAAACATATTTCCCCCTTAGAAAGTTGTTCTATTATTTTGTTTGTGGAAATGAGCTTGTTTTCACTTGGGTTATCACCCTCTAATTGTTAAGTACCTAAACCAAATCTGCAAATATACTTCAGAAATAACTAAGAATAAACCATAAACCATTCACCATAACCATGAACACAAGAAATATCCAAAACCTTTGAGGTAGGGTAACACCATATATTAATCCTTATGGAAGGATAAAACTCCTCAAGCAATCCTTGCTTGTACAATCACAATATTATTCACTATGTTTCATTACATTGCCTAGACTTATTTATATAGCTCTCTCTATCTCCTAGGAACCTTCTAGAGAGCCTTCTCACATTTATTACATCCAACTACCATAGTGGGCCTTTATTAATATAGTGGACCTAGTCCACCTTA
>ML786511.1:563415-585022 GCA_009831015.1 Picea engelmannii | reverse complement strand
ACTACCATAGTGGGCCTTTATTAATATAGTGGACCTAGTCCACCTTACATTGAATGACCACATTCTCATATATTAATTGACTTCCACTAATAACATATAACTACATTCACATTGGGTACCTCCCTAGGTACCCCATATTACCTCCCTAGGTATACTGCACTAATTCTTATTTCATGTACAACTAGTCCAACTCATGTGAAATTCTCACAAAGTTTTCAACCGTTGTACACCCATCACCACATCATCTCCTAGTAAATATACAAGATAAAACTCAAGACTTAGTTCATAACTACCCAAGTGTAATTTCGATCTCTAAAGTACTATTACAAAAATCTCCATTACTTCTTGGAAAATTATTTCCCTTAGGGTAGTTCGTTGTTGTTTGGGAGGTCTTTAAATAAGATAATGTTCTAAAGTAGCTTCTAGGAACCTCCAAGGAAATTGTGGTCTTGAAATCATCCCAAGCAGTTATTTTCTTATTGTCAAAGTCTTCAACCATTGCGCATCCATGCCAACATCATCTACTACTAAATATATAACACAAAAATCATGACTTAGTTCATAAATACTATGTGTCATTTCGACCTCTAAACCAGTGTTGAAAAAATATTTGATTCCTCTCAATTATTCCATTTTCTCAAAGCCTTTCAAGTCATCAAGTTTTTTATGTTTTTTAGGTCCAACTTTATGCTTCTCAATATTTGTTATTTTTTGTCAAAGTTTTCCCATTTTTCTTCAATATCCCAAGTTCATGATCCTAGACAATGTAGTGTCAATACTGATAGTTGCAACATTGATTTTACCACCACTATACACTCCATTGTGTCATTGGCCATTGCTACTTGGAAATTTATTTCCCTTGCTATAATTTATTGTTGTTTGGGAGGTTTTTGTATTAATTGATGTTCTAAAGTAGCTTCTACCAACCTCTAAACAGGCATCTCTTTATTGGATGGCCTCCTCAAGAGTAAAAACTTTTAAGTCTTTGACAATCCCTACATAGATTATTATATCCCATTAATATATATGGACGACACATGCAAGATTGTTGGGAAGAACTCTCTAGGGTATTAAGTCATAGTGTTGTTGCTTGATATTTTTGAGGGATAAGATGTAAAATTCTTGGGCATAGCCTCAAAGTTGTAATAAAAGGTAGTCACAAATTCATCCCAAGTAGTTATTTCTCACTACAATTTTTCAACCCATTCACATTCCTTCATTTTCCACTAATCCAATGTAATTTGCTCTAGGTGTAGGGTGGAAAATTGGATTTTCTAATAATCGTGTATATGATTTAATCAAAAGAAACATGAAATCCAAGCCTTTGGTTTCCTCGCATCATTGACTACATCAAACTTGTGAATATTAATTCTTTCAAGCAACAACTCATTGATATTATTTCATTCTTGATTATCTTGGTTGCCATGACTTTCTTAATTGACGATCCTCCCATCAATGTTCCTTGCAAAAGGGTTTCCATTATTATCATGTGAATTTGCTTCCCTTATTTCACTTTGAGGTCTTTGTTGACCTTATTCATTGTGTCTCCTTCTCCCCTATTTCCATTACCAAAATCAATGCAAGTAGGTCTTGATTCATTCACTCCATCCAAGGGTGTCCTTGTCGCTTACTCCACCAACAATGTGATTTCTGAATTTTGGTTTCCCCATGAGTAGTTGGCAATGAAGTCATTGTTGGTGTCTACCCATAAGGTCAAAAAAGTGGATTTAATACCATTATTATGAACCTAACTTGAAATATGTTTTATAAAACATAAAGACTCAATAGAAATATAGAAATTGCAATGCTTTTCACTGTGCAAATAATTAATCTCTTCATTTAGTAGAGAAATTTTGTTGGACAATGGCGATTTCTAGATCTATTAGTGTGGTTTCAACGATGGTGGTTAGTGAATCACACTCTTATATAAAATTAATACTTAAGCAATAGTCTAATAAATATTGTTTAGAAGTCAATCATACCGAATTAATATTTTTTAGTAGTCAATCATACCTACATGCGTATACTTCTGGAGTTCTAAACATACCCTTGTAATAATTCCCTCCACTAGTGAAAACCCAAAATAAATAAAAACATTTGAAATTAAGTCACCTTTTTCATATACATGACTCTTTCCATGTTGTATATTGTACTATAGTGCATGTGGTAGTTTTTGAGCAACTAAAATGAGAGAAGAGACATGACCATGTATAACAACATTCCACAAATATGTATAGTGGGGCTCAGAGAAAGCCATTATGTGTTGCAAGAACAATCACTATAGCAACCATAGTGTGCTCATGTTCCTTAATCCCATGGAAGCAATCTACCACCAATGTTCTTACCAATAGAATGGATCCATATTAACCCTAGATCTATTAAGTTTGAAGAGGCATACAAACCTTCAAAGTACAAACCTTCAATGATTTTGCACCTTTAGAGAATATGTAAATACATTAAGATTAGCACCTCAAGGGTTTTGGAAAAACTAGGAATCCATTAAAAGTCACATTACTTGGAAAGGTAGATCCTTATGAGAATGCATGTCTTCTAATGATAAATACATTAAGTGACTCCCCCTTGTTCGATACAAAGGAGAACATTTAGCAAAATTCCCTAGATTTTAGCCAAGTATCATTTCAAGAGGGTAATTGTCAAGGTTGGTGATCCTTTTGATAGACAAGATCTAGAATTGAAGCAATGGCCAAATTTAAAAGAAGAATTTCCACATACCACCCACATATAGAATTGTTTTTTTCATTGGAAATAAATCCTTGGGAAACTTTTGGGCACTTCCCCCCATTCTAAGAATGGTACCTAGTGTAAATCAAGTAGTGTAGACTTAATGTGCCTAACCTCGAGGGAATCAAACCAAGTCCTACATAGTGCACCAAATTACCAACAACACCCTGGCAACAATGGAACCAACCAATTAAGCTAACACTTAGGGCTCCCATTAATAGACTTACTATCAATAACACCAAGGAATTAATTAAAAATGAGTTTTTCCTCAAGTTGGTTTTACCTTCACCATCTACGTGGTGCACGGGGGCTTCACCTTATTCACCAATATCTTATCACATTCATTCATAAAGGGGGTTTTTTAATTGTGCAATATAGGGTCAATATATTGTAGGTATTAGGGGGCGGTGTGGGGTATGGGGGAATTTATAATTATTAGGGGGTATAAAAAGTAACATCTGGTAAAAATAGGGTTTTTTTTAATTGGAACGATGTATTGGGAGGGGGGTTAAAAAAAAGGTTTGGGGATATATTTTTCAATATCTAGTGAAATTAGGGGTATTATTTAATATCCCAAGAGCACACGTGCTATGTCATAGGTTCACTAAGTGGAGACCCCATGACATGGTGGAAGGACTAGAAGTGGAATTGTTCTATGGGGATCAAGAAATATCGGTGCATTGAGGGGTATCACTCATTGATTTCAAAACAAGTAAAAAATGAGTGATTGAATTAAATATAGAGGGTCTCTTCTTAACAATGCACTTGGTTGTCCCACCTCTAGTCTATTTGAAAGTCTTATATCAATTCAAAGAAAATTGTATCTTTTGGGTACATGTTTCTAGGCAAGCTTCCCTCAACCAACACTTGAAGTATCTAGAAGGTACTCAACCCAAATTCCCCCTTGTAATGAGGAAGAAAGGGTTAAACATCATTTTTTGTTCTATACTTATGCTATTAGTTAACTTGGGAATGAGCACAATGAGCATCAAAGAAAAGAGCACCATAGCTAACCTACTTTTTCTCGACCTAAGAATGGAAAATTTCCCCACCAAGAGTTGGACATTTCCATGGAGAAGCACCCAGAGTGATAGAAAAATGATGGATGGGACCCTACCGCACTTGTTGATGAACCAACATTGAATAGGTGGGGCTGAAATCCTAATGACCCAACTCCTCCTCCAAATTTGGTCTATTGTTGTTGCCTAATATTTATCTTTATTGTGTCAGGTGGCCAATTTCTATGTTTATTCACTCTTGGTTTATATCCCTAAGGTTATCTAACACTTTATGTAGGGCATGACATACTATTATCAATTTAGATGAAGCCCCTATGACCAATCTCTATGTTAATTCACTCTTGGCTTCAAGCCCTAAGGTTATCCAACACTTCATATAGAGCATGTACTATTATCACTTTTGATGAAGCCCCTGTGGCAGATGCTAGATTCTAGGTTTTTTTGCTTGTATTCATTGAAACCCACTTTTTTTTTTGTAAATGTCATGGAAATATCATTTATTAAAGGAAGCATTTTATTAAAAAATAATTAACTTTACAAGGTAAATATCAACATCAACCTATATTTTTAACATTGAAAGTTAAGTGAGACCCCCATTTCCAAGTTTGTTGATGGGATAGGATTCAATATTTATGTAGTGCTTTAAAATTTTGTCACATGATCTTAGATTTGACTCTTTAACTCTAGATTCTTGACATGGGACACAAATCTTTGTTCATTTTGGTTCATAAATTATAATTTCATGCCATAGTCCATGGTGATTTTGAATCTTGATGCATGATGATTGATTGATCGTAATCATATGATATAATTAAATAAGTTGTGTTTTCATTATGTTCGGCGTAATTTCTCAAGTCTAATTTAAATCCAGTGCACTTATTTTTCAAAAGTCCATATTTTTTGTAATTTTTAATACATCTAGTCATTTTCGGATTGACTTGTAGGTTTTTGTTGAGCCATATAGTTAAATTTGATTGTTCATCCAAAATGAGTATCATGTCAAATCAAGTGCGGTGGCTTTCATGGTAACTTTATATTGATAGCATGTAAGTTGTAACCAATGTAACATATTTAAATGTTTAGGGTAGGAGTTAGGTGGTAAACCATCTTAACCACTTACAAACGTGTGAGAAAGAGATGCATCACGACAACATTAATAATAGAAGCCTTATTTATTATGCCACTTACAAGGGGCTAGACATATAGGAGCACCTCAATTTTAAATTCCATGTTTACCATGAGATCAAAGAGAGATACCACAACCTATTTTGGGACTTGAGGATCTCCCTTTCCACTTTTTTCCACTACATTGACTAGAGATGCCTTTATCCCTTCATGAGGGAAGTATTCGAGCACAGATATGAGTGTCCACATGCCCTATCTTACATGAAGGCCTTAAATAGGATCACCTCATAATTCCCAACTGCCCTATCTAATTAGGGTAACAAGCAACATAAAAATATGTAGAGAGAAAGCACATGTTTCCAATCAATAAAAATAGATGGAGACTAAGAACAAACAACTTAAAATAAAAGTGTCACTATTTCAACCAAAACATATGACAATTTATCCACAACTTAAAAAATCCAACATGAAATAAGAAATGCCATGCCGTCAAATAAAATGCATTAGCTTTCATATTCCATTTGCTCTTCTTGACACCCACCAATAATTCCATAGCTACAATTTTTCTTCAATTTTTCCAAATCACCTTTGCGCTTACACACTCAATAAAAAAACGTATAGTTGAAACTTGCATGCCTTGGGTATCACAACCTCCATACATGATATTAAGTGTTAATTGCATCAATAATGCTTTTTACTGGCATTTACAATACTGTTGGGTAGGCATGAAGAGTATGCTTAGCATTTACAATACTATTGGGTAGGGATGAAGAGTAATGGTACATCTTCTATGAAATCCAATAAGGAGAAGGGCCTACACAAGAACATCTAATCCCATCACCATATCACAATACTATTGTAAAACAAATAACTAATTTCTAGAAAATATCTACCACAAACTAAATTGTTAATATCACAAACGTGCTATGGGTCACGGCAAAGTATTTCCTTATATGATATTGTTGTTGCACTTTTGCCAAAACATTCTCTTTCAAACTACAGTGATAAAATTCAAATGGCTTACCATCTGAATAGATATCTTATTCCCCTCTGATCACACACACACACACACACATATATAATTCGGTGCCTCACAACAAACACATAGCACTTACTCTTGAAGCTTATGAACAGCAGGACTATCGTTGGTTTCCCACTACTCCCTCATATCATCTACTAATTATGAAATATATCACATAACTAGATGAGTGGGAAATGCAATGAAAAACTTACAAAAGATCACATAAATAGATAGCATGCTACCTTCTCTTTAAATTATTCCCACCTTTTCCCAGTCAATCTTCCTTACAACTACAGGAACAATGCTAGTTTCACTACTCTCCTTGTAGTTCATTTTCTTAATCATAATCATTGCCTTTTCTTATGTGACCATTTACTCTACCCTTGAGGGCATTTAGTCTGGTTGATAAAGCATAACAAGGATACCCTAGTTGGCATTTTGTACAGAAAACTGACAACATTTTTCTAGGAAGATATCCCTGTCCACCTGAACGTGGAAATTGGAGGGAGGCACTACAGGAGCCAAAATGGAAACCAAGAACCCAATCTAAGCTTATTTGAACTTCCATAATGATCAAATATTAATAGGCTAAGTCTGTGTTGATATTTGCTTCAAAACTTTGGAAGGATGCTTGGCTTATTAATTAGATGATAGAATTTTTAGAATTATATGTATCAGGGATTTTCATTACATATTTGATGAAAAGTACTTATTCTTCGATGTTTGAGATGACCAAAAGGATGAAATGTTGACTGTCAACAAATCTTGCCAGCCAATCCAACCCATGCATATTGATAGAATTCTGTGTTGATCAGGTTTGGAAACAAAACCAGAAATCATTAAAAAATAAACATTCTAGAGAAGGGAATTTTAATTAGATAGTTGACCAAAGGAAATTGTTCTTCACATTTTGAGCTACCAAATTTCGTAAAATAAAACAATCTATAGTCCCATAGACCATAAAGAGCCTTGCCATTTTCAACGGTTTATCTAAAATATCATCCATTGAAAAAAAACATTTTCAATACCTAATTTGTCCATTGCAAAGAACATCTTATGATGCCAACTTTCATGGCCTTTCCATGCCACTTAGAAGTTAATAAAAGAACTTAAGGCCATATCACTGCCAATTTGGAATAATCTAAGGTGAGGAATTTTCTCCAGATCCAATTGTAATGCTTTTGTCATTTGTCTATCTTTTCAAAGAGTTGAAAGAAAAGCTCAAGAACCGGTATAGTATTGAGTCCCTTTCTTAAATAAACAGTCAATAAGATTATTAGAAGCAACCATCCAAGAGTGTGCCATTTTGATTTTTAGAAGCATAAAGTCTGATCATAGGCAAGGCATAGAGATTACAGAACAAAGAATAACAAATAACAAATTACACACACATTGAATTTGAAAAGAAAATTGAAGTTTCAAGGAAGCCAAGATGTGGCATATTGATACTGCAACATATTAAGACCCAATTTTATCATTTATGTTAAAAAGTAGCAGTTCCAAAAAACATAAAGCCTATACAAATAAGAAAATGCAAAGAAAAATCTTCACACCCAAGTTTGTAAGCACTCATTCCACTAAATTTTCTACCGCTTTTTTTAAATATATCATCCAATACATCTTCCTTTGCTTGACCCTCAAGTTCAAGTAGTTACAAGCAGGGTTATGGTACTTTGAACATCATTGCAGTATTCTAATGCAATTTTTGCAGCCTCTGCTCTCTTTCCTAGAGCTCAGAACTCTTTACAAAGTTCATTGGCTAAAATAGAAACCTTGTCAATTGTCATTCTTAGCATGTAAGTCGTTGTTGATGCATCTTTCCATAGACCACCTACAAAAAAGGCCTAATAGATACATTGCAAAAGGAAGGAATATGAGAATTTGTCCAAGTTATTGTCCAGGTCATACGAGACTTTGTACAACTTCAAAAGAGAATTGGAAGAGTTTACAAATTTATAAATCAAGGCTAACAGATTTTGAGAATTCGAAGAATTCACAAATTTATGGTAAATCATGGCTAATAGCTACATTGCAAAAGGAATGAATCCAAAAAAACTAAAAAAAAAAAACAAAAGGCAGGAATCCAAAAAAACTAAAAAAACTAAAAAGCATCTCAAAAAGCAATTTGAGTGCTTTTTGGTTTTACCATCTTTTTTGGTGTGATGCAATGGACAATTTTGAATTTTGTCTTTCGTTGTTGACGAACGAAGGGATCCGTCTTTGTCACATATGTTAAAACATTGTGCAAGAGAGAGGGGGTATGCCAATGCATACTTTGAAGTATATATATCATCAAAATCTTACAAAAATTCCACATTTACTTCCTCCTCATCCTTTATCGATGGTCTGGTTTGATATATCTGTGAGGTTGATTATCTCAGTCTGTGCATGTGCATGTGCATGTGCATGTGCCTGAGCATGAGTCTATGCATGTGCCTACTCATGTCATGTGTGTATGTGAAAGAGGAGGTGGAAATTGGATTTGGATCATCCACTGTTGGAGAAAATAACTAAACAACTTGAAGGGCAGCTCAGTTGCTCAAGGGTTACTACTTTCTCTCCATAATGGCTTATTAATATTTCAGAGATATTTTATTATTATTTCCTTTGCCCTCTGGTATTCTCTGCTCTCACAAACGCCATAGTATTTTTTTTAATTTCATTTCAGCAATTTTAGTGTTAATGTATGTCTGTCCATGTCAAAAATCATAATCTCATGCATGACCTTACTTTCATTCTGTCAAAATTTGGTTTCATTATTTTAGGATGGGAATCTCCATTTGCAAAGAATGATCAACACTCTCTCCCAGTAATCATGGACATTCAATTCAAGGTACATTTACTCTCCCATCTTTCTTTGTGTTGATTTCTCCAATCCCATGTCCAACTTTCTTAATTCTGCCATCAGGAACAAACCCTAGTCCTTTCATTTCAACAATCCCAATCCCATTCATTTTAGCGGTCTTTCAACAATGATGGGAGCTTCCATGCATCATCCATCCATCCATCATGTTTCTTCTTTCCATTAGTTGTACCCACCTTTGTGTTTATTAAGTTTAACCCTCCTATGTGTATAATGTAGTTATAGTATAGTTTGCAGTAGTTTGGAAATTATTTTCTCTAAGTGCAACTTAGTTTAACTTTTTCGTTAAATTTTTTTTTTTTATCATCGCACTTTAATTTATCTATCAATGATTTTGAGTTTTTGGGTTAAGTTGCTTTTTTCACTTGAGTTTAATTTAGTTATTTGTTTATTTTGAGTTTATTTTAGTTATTTGTTTCTTCATTAGTGTGTATTGTGTGGTGTAGTTTAATTTTGTTTATCCATTTATTAGTTTAGTTTAATCTATTTTTAAACCTATTAAAATAGTTTTTCAGGTATTTAGTTTCGTGTAGTGTAACTTGTCTTTGTTGATTATTAAATTCAGTTCATTTATTAATGTACTTTAAGTTCACGTGTCTTTGTCTACTTAATTTCCCTCTTTTGCTTATTAAATTTGTTTTCTCATCATTGTGGTTTAGTTTCATTGATTCAATTAAAATGATTTTGAGCTTTTTAAGTTAAGTATAAATATATTTTTGATATCCATATCTTATAATTTATTATATTGCATTAGTGTGGATAATTTATAAATGCATAGAAATAGTAGAACCCAAAAATGAAGCAACACGTGTTTAGTATCTCAATCAACAACAGGAGCAGATATTCATACAAGCTTTGATACTATGTTCAATAAACAGGGTATTCCACATAGGCTGAACACCTTAAGAAACCACTCACACAAACAAATCAAATATCAATACACCAATCTATTGTGTGGTTAAAACCCTCAAAGAAGGAAACAATCCATGACCCTCCATGCTCTTTAACTAGAGATCATGGACCAATCAAGTGCTAAGCCATGGATCAATATAGGCGTTAGTATAGAGGAGAATGTAAATCGTCAAATCACTTTATGTCTAGATCATATCATGATCATCAAATTACATAACTACAACTGCATACTAATGCATACTAAGAAACACGCTAAAGAAACATAGTTTAACTAAAGACACATTTAACCAATTTGATCTTAGTTAACTCCTAAGTGTCTAATATCTTAACATACATGGATTTTGATAGTCATATATAATTTTGATATGGGTTGATGTTATTACGGCGAGGGATGACACTGATGGAGTTGTTATTAAATTTCTAGAGGAAAACATCATATCTTAGGTTTGGTTGTCCTAAATGTATTATTACTAACAATCCCAAAGAATTTAATCATATTTCCTTAATAATATTTTAGCAAAGGTACAAAACTATTTTGGAACATTCAACAACATATTATCCTCAAGGAAATAGACAAGTTGAATCTTCTAATAAAAAAATGATGAATATTATTAAGAAAACTTTGACCGAAAACAAGAAGGTTTGGGGTTTTCATCTAAATTATGCATTGTGGGTTGATAGGATGAGTACCAAAATATCTATAAGCACCTTACCCTTCAATTAGTGTATGGTATGAATCTAATTCTACCTATCCAATTGGGGGTACTAGTCATGAAGCTGCTATAAGAGATGCAAGTAGAACCTAATGAAACTTAAAGAAGAATAAATTAAATTGTTCATGTTCATCAACCAAGGGAGAAGCTAGAAGAGAAATCTTAGTTGTAGTAGCAAAACATCAAGGCATTATTTGATAAAATAACCAAACACATCAATTTTATGAAAGGTGATTCAATTCTCAAATGGAATAAAAAAATGAGAGTGCCCTAGCAAGAATGGAAAATTTTAATATTTATGGTTGAGACCATTTATTATTGACTCTATTTAAGGTGAAAATCCATTCATATTGAGAAACTTGGATGGGGAATGTACTAGTTTATTCATTATGATTACCTAACATCAAAAACATTGAATTTATTCATTATTGCTACTAAGTGTGAAAGACTCTTAAGAACCAATTCTCAATTGGAATCTCAACAACCCCAAGTTCCTACAAGCGTATGAAAACTTGGTCTATTAGGCAAGTTCTTACTTTATTCCTCCACTAATTCAAGCTCAAAGCCCTTTTAATTCCTTTCATTTCAATCATGGCTCCTAAGAAGAAACCTATAACCCCTTCAAAGTTTTTTCTTATTAGGAATAAGATCGTGGAGGAATAATAAAAACAAATAAAAATGAATGACAAAATAAAACACAAAAGAACACAATATAAGAGAGACACCAATATATGTGGTTCACCTGATATGGGTTACATCCATGGAGAAACATCTAATCCTTCCTTTATTTCATCCAACAAAATGAAGGGATAACATCTGCAACACATTCGTTGTAACCTCCTCTTCACTCTCTCACAGTCTCCTCTCTGAGTCACAATACAATCTCTCTCAACACAACCACAATATAATTCCCTCTTTAAAAAGAGGGTTTTTGTAACACCCTGTTTCCCCCAGTTTGTAAATATATCTATAATGGCCAAGAGACTATGGAAAAATCAATATGTGTGAATGTTTGATTCGATGGACCTTTGTATAAAAGGTCAATGAATGTAAATTTTTTGGTTTACTAGAAAATGGATAAGTGTTGCATGACTGTTGGAAGGGGGGGTGTACTAAGAAAGACCATGAATGCTATGCAAAGAGATGGTGAACGGGACAAAGAATGGTTGTGTTAACCTTCACCAAACCAGTACATTATTGAATTTAATTGCTCAGGACCAGAACAATCCTATGACCCATAAATGAATTACAGTCAGGCTGGTAGGTGGGAAGACCTCCTCAAGAGTTAATGAGGGGATGGGGTAGAGAACCCATTTGTAAGGCTTCCGGACTTGACCACGGACTGGGAATTCGAGCCACACACAACCTTGTTGAATGAGGAAAGAAGGAAAGGTGTGGTGGGCAGAGAAGACCTACGAAGAGTGCAGAAACGAGAAGCTAAGCTCTAGGGTTCAAGAAAGAACTAGGAGATAAGCGTTATGGTCGCAGGAAATGGCTGAGAAGTTTATGATACAAGATGATAAACGAGGATGGTCCTCCTTGTTGGGTATCGTGTAAACCATTGCCAAGATCCTGCAGGAGGAGGAGAGTAACCTTTGTCCTTATTTTCGTTGAGACGGAAGAAAGGATTATGTTGCAGAGCATCGTGGTCTAGCTCGAGGGTGGCTAGTGGTAAATCTGTTAGGAGTGACTGAGCCTATGGTTGGGAGGAAACGGGCACCCCTTTCAGCAGTCATTTCACATTATCTGGTTCTGATAAGTATTTTCCATGTTTTATGTATTAATCTGGAATAATGGATGAATGCTTGGTTTTATACATCTGTGTATTTATAAATGACTTCTGTGTGAAATGGTTATGATATGTGTATGCCTCCATTCCTTTGTAAAGTTACATTTCTGACTGATAGTCTGTGTTGGTGTATAAATATGTTCAATATATGTCTTACACTCATTTAAATGCGAATCCGGGATTCGTAATCAAAAGAGTTGTTACACTATATGTGCCGAGAACAGGTAACCTACCTAAGTCTATTGCATATAGGAAATAATTAATAACATAAAAACTATGTTTCTAAGATTTCTAAATACTTCAAACACCCTTGAAATTAGAAGAGAAAACTGATAATGAAACTTCTTCACACAAACAACCAATCAAAAAGATTCTATCCTAGAGAAACAAGTCTATTCATTCCAGGCTCATGAATTAAAGAGATGAATTTGAGAAGCTTGTCTCTTGTAGTAATCAAAACAGTAAATAGCAATCAAATCCAATCACTCTTGAAATCAAAATCAATTCCAACTTCATGTAATTCAAACAAACCAGTAAAAGGAACATTCAACATAACTGAGAGACTTCATTATAGAGCATGAAGATGAGATATAAAGTCTTCTGGTTCCTTGATGTATTAAATCTACTGCAATCATAAACTCAGGATATCAATCCCACACTTCAAATAATTAAATGGAAATATCCAATACATGAGAATGAAATATCTATTTGATCTAGCACCTGATTGTTCTCACCAATCCAGAAACAATTAACTCAATGTTGAACTCTGAAAATAGATTGAAGATCATTAACACACACTACTGTAAAATACTCACACAAACACACAAAACATATACAGGGAGGTTTACCTTGGTTGGGGCGGTGGGCCCTTTCCGAACCAACAAGGAACCTCCTAAGAAAGTAACATAATAAAACGTTTCACTCACACTCAGGAATTGACATAATAGATCTTTTGCATTAATTCAACTGGTAAATTGGATCAACAGTGCTTCACTTCATACATAGGAACGATACATATTATTTGGTTCTGATAACAGACTTCATTACATTCCTTATTATCCACACACACTATCACCTATACAACGTCCCTTATATAGAAGGTAAGTTGATATTATCAATATCTATGGATAAGAATTAAAAAGTTTTAAAGATATTACAATTGGTGTTTACATCGAATCTTCAGGAATCAACTCCATCCTCATGACATGAAGTGCATGAATGATGGAGTCTCTCGTAATCTGGAAAACTGATTTGGAAGCTTTGGTTCAACTGCCTTCTCGAAATCTTCGTCATCATACTGGTCCAACTGGTGCATTCTGGAAACAGAGGTTTTGGTACCGGAATACACATAGTCGTGAATCTGAGTACCATAATGGGTGCAAAGCAGACAATACCGGAATAGTGCATGACTCAGTACCGGAATGGATTTGGAGCAGATAGTATTGGATCAAAACTGCCTTGGGTACCGGAATGGATTTGGTACCGGATTGCACAATGACTGGTAGTATTGGAATGGCGCACGTACCGGATAGGCTGCTCATGAGTCAAATCATTAGGACTATACAAAATAAAACACTTTAATCGAATTATTTCAAGAAATTTAAACAAACATGCTTTAAATCATCAATTACCTCTTGTGAACATGAACAAGGTCATTAGGTCTGTGTTTGGGAGGAAATGGTCAAGTATAGGCTTATAACATAGGTAAAAAGGCTCGAATACAAGGTAAGATAGGGCATTATACATGTCAAAATAGAGACTCAACAATCTGTATGCCTAGCTTAGCTCCTAAGGCTTCTTGGGATATAATCTTGTAAGACAGTCGAGTTAGAGATATTGTGTCGATATGAACCTGTCTGTCTAAAGGGGATACCCCTTTTTGACTCCTTGCCAGGCGACTGGGATTCCAGACCCAAATCCTTAACCATTTCATGGTAAAGCTCAGGAAGGATAGCGAAGTTGAATCCTTTAAAGGGGAGGTATATTCATTTGGAAGACGAGCAGACGAGATCTTTTTGAGAGGACCCATATGACCAATGCCTATGAACCTTGGGCTAAGCCTACAGAAGTTAAGTTCTCCTAGATTCGGAGCTCCAGAAGTCCAGGACTTCAGAGTATGACTGACCTTACTAACCCTATACTGGCCGAAGGTAACCGGGAGACTTAGTTTCCCATAAGGATGATCGACGTTAGGAGGTTTCCCAGGGGTTAGGTGGACCTATCTTACCAGAAAAACCAGGATCCAAAACCCTGAAGGTCAGAGCCGCAAAGGACCTAGAGCCACAGATCGATGGACCCTTTGGATTCTTTACCAGTTGTCAATTCCTAGGGACACATGGCGCTATCCTCGTTAGTTCGGAGTTTGGGAACTTCGGGAGATAAGAGGAGGTTTCATCGCAACACTCACAAATGTCAAATCCCCAAGGTATCAAGAGTCGCAGATCTATAAACCTACGTGGTTGGATCTCGACTGTGAGATATGAGGAATGATAGAAGTCTATCAGTCTGGGGTGATGAGGTGCAGTGATGTGGACATCAGCTTGATGTGCCACGTGTCACCTAGATTCATGTGTATCACATACCCTATAGACCAATTGGAACATGACATGTGTCACCTTGACCCCTCCTACGCGTCAGCTCCTAATATGTGTCCGCCTAGCCAACTCGGTTAGTGAAGTGATTGGGACTCCGGAGGATCTAAGATGTAGTATGGAAGAGAGACCGAACAACCCGAAGGCTAGAGCCACATGGTGATATTATGAGACTTCAAAAGTTTGTAACTCCATGTGGTCTTGTGCGTAGATAGTAAAGAGGCATGAAACGCCAGAGCACCGAAATGTTGAATCCCTCCACAACTGGCATAGGAGGAAGTGAGCGAGTTCGGTCATGGGATCAAGTTGTGAATGGTCTTCCACCATGAGGGAAGGAACTTGGGGATAGAATGTGGGATGTGGATCCACGTGGGTGCCACGTGGCCCTCAACCAATAAACTCCCAAAGAACTTCAGAGAGATATATCCACGGGTTCTGGGCTCAGTTTTGAGCATGGAGGGCGTGGTTGGAAAACTTTGGACGAGCAGAATTTAGTAGAAACCCCAAATGAAGGATTTGATCACCTAAGGAGAATGAAATTTTGAGGCCCCATCCCTAGGAAAGCCACTCAAGGGTCGAGTGTGTTACAATTTCCTTCTACGGAAAAAAGGTACCAACATAACCTTTACCATCAAATCTATGACCTAATAATGAACAGTCCAGATTGACTACAAAATCACAATATAAGATATATGATCTCGCAGCATCTGAAATCCCTAATCCATCGAATTGGATTAGATTACCAACTTAGTTACTTAACCAGGATTCAAAAACCATGGGCTAAAAATTCGTGTGTCAAAATCACCCAAAACGGATGCAAAAAATTATACAAAATTTTTTGCTCAGGGGATCCTCCCACCCCACTACGCCCGGTGCAATTTAATAGCGGGTGGGGGTAATGTTGCAAAGAATATAGCACAAACTCTGGCTAGGGATTGGGATCCAAATGCGACTAAAAAAAGACCTCTGAATTAGGAAAACAATCAGCCTCCACTACCAACAATTACACCTTCTCTTGAGTTGAAAAACATCATTGATGTTGATAGTCTTATATTTAACCCTATGATAACCATCATCACACCCTATAATCTTAGAAAAGTATCCCAAATAATATATCGTTATGGAAATGACTAAAATCCTACAAGGATTAGTAACTTAGCCAAAGCCATTGTCCCTGCTACCATTTCCTCAAATTTTTCATTCTTTGTGTCAGACTATATAATACTGCTTCCAGAGTAATCCTTTCCACAAAATGGTTCTGACAAAATATTTTCAATCACTCTTATAGCCATTTCCAAAATGATCATGCTCCCTAAAGGATGTACCCCATTGAATGATGATATTTTGTCCATAGAAATCAAGATTCAGCCTCCCATATCAAGACAATAACTATTAATTTTATACCTTCCCATTAGAGTCATTATTTCATAAATAATCCTTCCCTTCAAAGCCTCCATATATTTGAAACTCTCCAAAGATGTCATTTTCATGATGTCTTTAATTCTCAAGTACGATGATGACAACATAGTTGATGAATCTATCCTTGGCATGATGGAAGGAATCTTTTCACCTTCTAAGCTACCACTTATTCAATATGATTATGTTGAATACTTTATTAAAGTTATCTGAATTTTCAATTTTAGATATTTTAGGTATCAATCTTATTTGGTCTATCTTCTCTTGTTTTCTCAAGACTCTTATTTTGAATATTTGAATGTGAAAAATCTCGATGAACAAGGAAATTCTCTTCCTCTAACTATGGACTCCTACTATATGAAAGCATGCTAGAAATAAAGGATTTAAAACTTTTATTGATCATTTCATGGATCCTAAAAATATATTTTTCCATGGAAAGATTCCTCCCATAATGCCTTCTTGTAAAATCCTACTCGAATTAAGTGTTGATGTCAAGGTGGGATATTTATATCTATATAAAGATTATACCATTATTAGAAATTATGGATTTAAGGTAGATATGTATTTGTGGCTAGTTCACCTTACCCCTCAAAAATTTTCATTAGAGTGCATCAAGAAAAGGTTAAATTATGATCATTTTCATTTTTATTTTACACATCAAGAATATTCCTTTGCATTGCCAACTAAAGTATCTACTTTTCTAATTAAAAAAAAAAAAACTAACTAGTGTATATAATATTTTGAGCTCTTATAAGTTTGTTCTAGGAAAAATATAGCATTATGATACTTATCATTCTATTTCTAAGATAATAAGTATAAATAAATATGCACCATATATTCATCATGAAAAAATGATGATATGAAATGGATCATTATATAATTTGTCATCTATTTTGGTACTTTCTAGGTGGAAAACTTGGAGTTATTGGCGTGTAGGGCATGTTATACCTCAGATTCACCTCGGTGTACCCTACATTGTTTCACCAGATGTGGACCATCATATGAGTAGATTATGTGTCTTATTGTACCATGATGAACCAAAAGTGTGGTTGTATTTTTTGGAACCTCGGGTTTCGATGCTTCATCACACTTCTCCTAGAAACAGTCGGTTAAACGAATGACCAACATCTGGAAACAATCAATCTGATGATCGACCATATATCTACATTAGTTGGTTAAGTAGTTGACAAGCATGTTGTTCAGACAATCAACCAGTCGGTCGGTGGATCGATCAACTGAGAAATCGTAGTCAAAAAGCATGTCAGTCGAACAATCAACTACGAGTTTGATGTATAATCATAAACAATCTACTACAACCTTTTCGATAGTCAGTCGATGGATCGATCAACTAAGAAATTGACTACGATTTGGACGCATGGAAAGTCGAGTCGAGTCAGTTTGACGAGCCGACTAGACACTGCAAATTTGATAGAGTCAACTCTAACCACCGACGGTTGCATGTGGAAAATATTTGCATGATTCCAAGGAAGTTGTTTAGATCTTGAGGCTATAAATAGAAGACTCGATGGGTCATTATCATATGTGATATATGTCAATGTTGAACATGGTGTGCATGTTCAATATGCATTGTGATGTTCTGATCATAATGCATTGTGCTTAAGTGATGTAACGATGTTTGTATACACTCCCTATTTTCTTTAAAGTTAGTCCTCTTCGACTATATATAGTTTTTTTTATTTGTTTTGTATCAGGTTACACCCAATCCCAAACACGGTATCAAAGTGGATGGTTTATACCTCTCTCGTTGTCTACAAATCAATTTTCTTAGATATCGAATATGGATTCAAATATTGATCTTGTTGTTTTGAATGGATCAAATTATGTTGTATGGGAACCATACATGGAAACCCTATTGAAAAGCAAAGAACTGTGTAACTATACGGATATTGTGATCCTAGATCCAACAAATGATTAGGAAAAATTTGTTGTTGAAGGAAATAAGGGTGAGGGTGTGGATGCACCCATCATATGGCCAAGTATGCTTCCTTGTTCATGCCCTTAGATAAAGCTATGGAGAGAAAGATCTCTGTTGGTGATGACTTTTCTCTTGAAATTGCTAGTCGTGATGATGTTCCATGTTGACATGGGAAGATTTTCGACATCTATCATGTTGAATCTCAATGCCAATTTTTTATACATTTTTCAATCCTTCAACTGGACAATCAAACTATGTTCTTGTTTCAACTATGTAATCCACTCTCGAGTCGATTGGTTAGTCCATTTTAGTTTTGACTGATTCGCCATCTCCTTCGACTCAAATTGTTCCAACTTTTAATCAACCCTTTGCAGTGGACATCATCTCACCTCTTTCTTGCCTACCTAGATGGGCTGCCAAGACACTTGAAGCTACTAGTCTTGATGTTGGTGATGTCTCTTTAGGCCCACAAACTCATAGTCAAAAGGAACATGCTAGTGTTAGATCGAGTGGTAGAGTGGTAGAGTGTTGTGAATTGAAAAATAAGAGGTTTGGAGGTCAAGTCCCCATCCAAACTACGTGTGTGATATGTTAATACTCAATGTCCCTATTGGATTAGGCATGTTATAGTCTATGTTGGCACTACCCTAACTACCACCCGTAAATGGCAGTGAAATCTCAAGATGTTTCTCGTGTGTTGTTACATGGAAATAATAATAATAATAATAATAAGTACAAGTATAAAACTCAATTAAAAATAATATATTTTATTATTTTTTATGGAACAACTAATTTAGGGTTCGAAATGGGTTTAGCCATGGTTAACTACTATTCAATTAGAAGGTAACACTTGGATTTGATATTTTTTAATTCCTTTTTATTTTGCTTTACCAACCTATGGGGTTGACATCATCATCTCAAATCCTATTGGTTGAAATTAAGTTCTTTTTTTAGTTTAAAAAATAATATGATGCCCTTCTTAACCCCAAATTTCCATTAATTAAGTGTATTCACAATTAGAAATTCTAGCTTCTAATAGATGTATTGCAATATACTACTTTTGTACTTGAGCGCTATATTCATTTCTTCCTTTCTAATGTTTAGACAAGCCATAAGAGTGTGGAACTTGTATCACCGAGATTATGGAACTTGCACCACAAGAATATCTTCACATTGTTGGCTATGATATTACCGCCAAGCTTTGGTGGTGAAAAAAATCTTCATGGTCGCAAGCTTAATATTTTCTATGCCATTAAGGTATTCTATGTTTAAATATGTCTAAAAGGTGTCAAGCCATTCATTAGGGATTTCACATCAATTTTCTATTTGAACAATGGGATGTTGTGGTCAATATTAACCTTGAAGGGGTTCCATCTTAGAAATGAATTTGATTTGTGTTAGGATGTGATAGGTGTAGTCTAGGGAACTATTCATCCAAATAAATCTATGAAATGGATTAATATTTCTTCATTATTCTTCTAAAGAGCATCATTGATCATCCTTTGCATAATGTTGGGATTAGAGGTAGTTGAACCCATGGAATTTCCTCCTACCATCTTTGTATGTATCGTGTCAAAGGTTACTAGGAGAATTTGGATCAACCATGTTCCTTCAATACTTTTATCATGTCCAGGAAAGGAATCACTTTCATTGATCTCTTGATCCTAAAAGTATTGCACAAAAACAATCATTAAGTCTCCATATCCTAAATCAATTTATGGACTTCATAGATTCAATGCCAGTGAATTGTATCTAAGGTAGCATCAATGACCTTGGACATGCTTCTTTCAACCTATGAGAGATTGATCATGATTTCACCTTAGTGTTATGTCAATGCATAATAACTAATATGGTCATGATGCAACAATGACAACAAGTGGGGCATTGTTGTATACAACTCCACATAGAGGTATAGAGGGAAAAGCGATTATGGTTAATACATTAAGATATTGAGTGTGGTCACCATATGTTAGGAAACCAACTAATAGCGTGTGCAAATTATTTGAGTGATTAAGAGTGATGCTTAGAAATATGAATGGGGAAATTAAAGTGAGGCCACCCAAACAAATAACAAGATTGGTCCTTAAGAGATTGGATATATTATCCATCTATTCCCAATAAAAAAGAAATGAACTACAAAGAATAGCTCAAATAAATTAAATGTGTTGAATCCATGTGGCTTAGAATTGTGAGGATAGTTGTGGTTGAGATTATCACACTACGAGATTGCATGATGTTTTACGTGAGGGTTTTCATATGGACTAATACATATTTATACAACACACGGGATAAGTTTTCCATTAATGTGGTAGTGAAAAAGTCGACTTGAGTTGTAACAAACTCCTTGGAAATCATCAATTGTTTCTAAATTTATCATTAACACTAATATGGACTTGGTCAACTTTGATCGCCTTGAATGGCAAGTGTGTTGTAGATCTCAACACTGAGATTTTGTTGGCTAGGCCAAAGAATTTATAGTTGAGGAAGTGGTAGTTTGAGGGATATTGATTTGTTACAAGTACCATGTGGATCTTCCATTGATGTAAAATCAATGACACACTAGAGACTAACCTTGAGTCACAGTGACATTGGTGAGTGCAAACACGGCAAGGAGCATAATTCGATTGCAAAAGGAATTTTAAATGATCTTGAATATGTCACAATCTTGGTCGCAATGAATGATGAGAAGGGCTTTATGTAGATTGGAATAATGTGAAGGCATAAATTATAGCCTAGTATTTGGCTTAAGGGGGGTAATGGAACTACAATCCACTATCAACATCAAATTGAACGCATTGTTGATCTTAAAGATGGAACATCAATAGATAGCAAATGACTAGTGATAGTGGTAAGTTGATTATTGTGATCATGATTATTAATTAAGTTTTATGTACAATTGATGCTAACAATTACTTAATATCAATGTTGGTATGTAAATTATGAGAGAAAATGAGGTTTTGTAATTGGAATCGGGAAGAAAAGTGTCAATGTTTGCATCATAGCTGATTATGGGACATAGAATAACGATGCAATTATAAATCCAAAATTCATAATTTGAATCATTTTGTAAAATAAAAAAATTGGATTTATCCCTTGAGGGAAATTACGTGGGGTGATAAGGTGCATCCATTTAAAAGTTGGACTTACAATTCTAAGCAATGCCTCATATTTAGAGAACAATATTATAAAATTTATCGTTGTCGTCGTAGTTATGTACCTAGGAAGATTGGTAGATCCTAGATGTTCTATAATGAAAGAAAGACAAATATTGGCCCTAGACCCTTCTTGAGGTCATAAGGTAGACGACTCACCTAGAAATGTGACATTGGCCAAGGAGTATGTTACAGGTATGAACTAACTGAGAGGGGGGGGGTGAATCAGTTAGTGTAGATTATTAATAATTTCTCTCCTTTTCTAACTTTGAATCATTAATCTTAGTGGCAGTGAGTCTTTACTGTGAAATCCAGAGTTATAAACCTA
>ML786511.1:520799-553144 GCA_009831015.1 Picea engelmannii | reverse complement strand
CTGCATCTCCCTCAGCTTCCACATAGGATACAATTCACCCTCCCCCATTTCTTCGGCATCCATCTGCTGCATTGCCCAAGCATAATACACGGTGTGGATATCGTCCTGTGACAATAATGCATCTGCATCATAAATCTTTATACTACAGTCATCACAATGTAACAATTTTTGAAACATAATCAAATGTGTTACCTCTCCCCCCTTGAGTAATTTTGCCACTTCTATCTCTCACACAATAAATTACAGAAAACAGAAGTGAATATTTAGAACTGCAAAATGATAGAGAACATAAGTGAATGATACTTTTAGAAAGACATATCCATACTTCACATAAATATATATATCAAAAATTCTAGAGCATACTATTGACATAGAAAAAAATACTTACAGATACAATAATTATAGGCACATTGCCCATTAATTTGGTTTCTTTGACTTCCACATCTGAAATATGTAGAATCTGTAAATACAAAACAAATAAATCAGACACCTGAAAGGACACCACCTCTCTATATGTGCAACGCTGAAGTTAGCAGCTCTTGATCAATGATAGAATAGTGAACCCTACAATGACTTAACTAAAGTATCAGTAAAAGAAATGCTTGAAATGAAGATCCCTGTGATACCAATAAAGAGACGTCCATATTCTGCAGTGAACAATCTTAACTATTTCCCTTTCTCTTGCATCATTCTCAAACTCCTTGCACAGGGCCATCTCTGTCACTCATGATCTTTCACACAAATTACTTTTGTCATGCAAGTTGCAACCCACCATTCCAAGCACAACATCACCTCAAGGCATAACAGATTTTCCTCCAACCACTTGGGGTTCTCCCTCTACCTCCCACCTTTTAAAAAAATGGTTATGAGCCTAACCTGAAATCTGAATTTAAAAACTACAAGAGACTAAAAACAGAAATCTGAAACTAGAAGAGACTAAAAACAGAAATCTGAAACTAGAAGAGCATTAAATTGGAGTCAGACCCGCCAAACCAACATGTTCTGGTTTCGATGGTTTTTAAAACAATGATTATGAGCTTACTGAATTCTGAATTTAAAAACTATTTATACTAAAGACGAAAATCTGGAACTAGGAAACTAGTATAAAATATGAAACTAAAAGAACATTAACAGTAGTAAACAATGGGAAAAACAATAACAGACCAGCTCAGACCCAGATCCAACAGCAGTATGGAAACTGCTCCAGGCCAAAAATAGTCTCTTACAGGCAACCTTCAAAACCACATTCCCCAAAAGACCCTACTCTAATGGCTAAAATGATAAATCCTTTTTATAGCTAATGACACCACTTTAGTTTCTTTGTGATTTGCATGTTAGATAACAAGAAATTATATAAAACTAAATTAACCAAAATAAAAGTACAACTAACTGACATATACTTTCATCTTAACATAAAGTCCGTTAACTAACAGAAAATGATAAATGACAAAAAGTTCAAATGACCCACGGAGTATTAATAGATAACACTTAAGTGTACTAATAGCTAACACTGACGCAGGTTATCTTAAAACATCATAGAAGTTCCCCCTCTTTGAACTGCTTTTACCCAAAGTATTTGCAGCGCTGGGTATTTCAATATTTCAAGGCACTCATGACCTTGTTGGTAATTCAAGAGCATAGGCAACCCATCTCACCCTCTTGTAGAACCTAATAAAGTCCATGGTATCTAGAGCCAAGTTCATCTACCCATTTACCTTTAAGAGACTTTTGCTCACAAGGTTGTAGTCTCAAGAATACTCAATCTTCCACTTCAAATTCTCACTCATTACAGTGCTGGTCTTTTTGGGATTTCATCCTATCTTGGGATAATTTGAGGTTATCCTTTACCTGCTTCAATATATATTGGCTTTCCTCCAAAGATCTCTAACAGTTAGCATTTGAGTGTCTTGAATGATCAAATCAAACAACAAATGAGGGTCATGAATCATACCTATAGGGACCCTTAATAGCAGCCATTCCAAAGCAATGTGTGGTGTGTTGCATTGCCCAGAACAACTTCAAAATCTGTCTGGAACGTCCCTGAAATCTGCCCGGAACGTATTGGGGAAGACCAGAAAGTCTCCAAGTCCCCAGCAGTTTGGTGACATTTCCTAGGGTTCCCCAAGTCCCCAAAACAACAGAATTGAAAGTACAAAAGTTTTTTGGGAGGATGGATTCGAGTGCAACATAATAGTTTTTTAAGTATCCCTCTAAACACTTTTTCACAACTTCTGTCTGTCCATCTGTTTCAGGATGATAGTTGGTACTTTGCGTTACTACAAGAAGTCCGAACAGCGCCTTCCAAAATTTATTGATGAATTTTGGGTCACGATCACTGACAATATTCTTTCAAAGCCCACGCAACATTTAGATATGCTACATAATAGAGTCAACAATCTCTGAGGTTTTGGTAGTGGTATCCATTGCAATAAACCAACCATACTTGGCCAACCGATCAACCACCAAAAAAATGGTATTTTTTCCTCCCACATGAGGCAACTAAAGTCCATGCTAATGGAATGCCACTTTCTACTAGGAATGGGCAAAAGCTGCAACAGTTGACTGTTTACACTTTACAGTATTTATTTACTCCTTCAGATTTCACATGAAGCAACAAAAATTTTCACATCTACTTTTAAGACACTTACAAAAGAATTTACTGCTTATATTGTGATAGGCCTTGAAGCCAACATTACTGACAGCAATTCTTTATCAACCCTTAGATAACAAGGCAAAGAAGTTAACCCCCTTAGAAGCCCTTAGCTAGCAAAGCAGTAGTTGTCATTAGTGAATACTTCATTCCAGTAAGGCATGCATTGAAAGGCCCTTGCATCAGGGGTACTTTTGATAAATAAGGCCTTGAAAGGCCCTATTGGGCATTCGGGGTAAATACTTAGTGACAGTAAGGCACTCAGTACCTTGTTCCTAGATTTGAAAAGGCCCTGGCTAGGAATAGCATTCTATTAAGCTACTCTCCTCAACTTTAAAGTTGGCCACAACATAAACATGATTCTCATAAAACATCAGATCACCTGAGAAGGTAAAACTGTTTTCCTATTTTTGTGTATTTTCAAGATCTTGTAACATCGCAGCAACCCTCTCCTTTAGAATATTCAGCCAATATCTCTTCTTTCCATCCTGGTTTTACTGTAGATATTGCTTTTAGTTCTGGTAGTATGGGGATAAGATGCAAATGGGTCAACCGTAGCTTGTTCGGTCAATGAAAGCAGGTTGTTAATATACCCCCCACCAAGGTTCAAGTCTACCAAGTGACATGCTAGTGCATGTGCTCATGTTTATGGATGCACGCAGGTGCCTGCAACAATGATTGGGGCCATGTGCAAGTCTTGGTTGACTTTGGCGGAATAGATACCCCATGGTCATAGTTGCTTAGCCAAAGGCAACCGAATTGAATGGTGCTAATGATTTCCCCTATAACATTAAATCTGGGCATGTTAGCCTCATCTATATAAGAGGAAGCTTGTTCAAAAAATAAAAATGAAGATGCTCCTATATATTCTTTCTATAAATGAGAATATCATCAAAAAAGACAAAGGGAACTTTTCTCACATACGGGCTGAAGAAAACTGAGGTACTATGAGGCTAGAGTAGGCTAGAGTAAGCTACATGAATAGCATATAATCAATAATGAACAAATGAACAACATATAAACAAATAAAGCCAGAAACATGCTACCTTCTCTTTAAATTCTTCCCACTTTTTCCCCAGTGAGTCTGCTTTACAGCTACAGGAACAACGCTTGTTGCACTACTCCTCTTCTTGTAGTCTAAGGCTGAAGCTGCATTCTGCATTCTTCGCCTCCTAGATGGTGTGGATGTAAGTTCTTCTTTTACAATATCATAGCCCTTTTTTGTCAAATCCATAATTTTGGTTTCTTTCAAAGATTTCAATTTTGCTGCAGCTGACGAGGAAGCAATAGATATTCCCTTTCCAAACTTGTTAAATAGTGTTTCATTTGTTGTGCTAGATTCTTGTGAACTAGTAGAGCCAGCACCCTCAATTTTTTCAGCTCCCGTAACAGAACTATTGTCAGACTTGACATTATCACCTGCATTACCCCTAGCTTTTTCTGAAGACGCATCAGATCTAAGCTTGAGATTTTCACTTAAATCCTTTGCCTGCAAGGGTAGGATGAACACACAATCAACATTTCTTGTCTAATCCCACACATTTTTAAGACCGTCTTCTCTTACAAGAACATATTATATGTTTACCTGTTCAGTTGCAGCTGAGATTTTATCCTTCATTGCAGTAGATACCTAACCATACAAAAACGCTGAACTTCAGCTAACTGCCAGATTGATTCATGAAGCATTGCTGCTTAAACCATTAAAAAAATAGGCATCCACTTTTTTGACAAAAAAGGAATCAACAGTGTCAGAGAAAGCCAGATTATGGCCACAGATCATTATTTGAGAGCAAAGTAAAATATTGATTAGAACAATTTAAACAAATCAAGTAAACAGAGAAGGCGATCAAGAAGCAGACATGGTTTGTAAGTAACGGGCAATGGAAAGGAATGGTTGAGTTGTGACCATTTTTATAATTATTTGAATTTTCAATAGTTTGTTATTTCCTTGGTTTCCATATTCAATGCCTTTGCTGATGTGGTCATTTCCTCAACTCCCGAGGACAGTTAGCCTTGTTAATAAACCATAACAAGGATACCCTAGTTGGTATTCTGCATTCACAACTGGCAACACTTTTCTAGGCAAATATCCCCACCCACTTGCACATCAAAATTGAAGGAGCGACTATAGGAGCCAAAATGGCAACCAAGCACCTAATCTAAGTTTATTTGAACTGCCAAAATTATCAAATAATAATAGGCTATGTCTGTGCTGACTGATGCTTCAGAACTTTGAAAGGATGCTTGGCTTAGAATTTAGATAGAATTTTGGGAATTGTATGAATCGGGGGTTCTGCATTAGATATTTGACAAAAAGTATTTATTCTTTCATGTTTGAGATGACCAAAGGTACATTGACTTTCAAAGAACCTTGCTACCCAACCCAACCCTCTTTGAGATGCCAGAACATGGATAAAATTCATTGTTGATCACATTACCAGTTCTTGGCTTGGAAGCTAGACTAGAAAGCATTGAAAAATAAATGTTCTAGAGAGAGCATTTTAATTGGATAGTTGACCAAAGGAAATTGTTCTTTCACATTTGGTGCTACCAGAGTTCGTAACACAGAACAATCTATAGTCCAATGGACTGTAAAGAGGCTTTCCATTTCCAACTGTTCACCTAAAATATCAAACAATTAAAAAAAACATTTACAGTACCTAATTTGTCCATTGTAGAGAACATCTTATGATGCCAAACTTGAGGCAAAATTCCTGGCCTTTCCATGCCACTCAGAAGTTAAAAAAAAGTTAATAAAAGCCATTAAAACCATCACACACTGTCATGTTGGATAAGCCTAGCGGAGGAATTTGTTCTAGATGCAACTGTCAGGCTTTTGTCATTTGTCTATCTTTTCACAGAATTCAAAGACCATCTCAACAAGCAGGATAGTTTCAATTCCTTTTGTTAAATGAACAGTCAATAAGCAACTCAAGGATGAATAAATAAGCCCCTTCCCCAAAAATCAGAAGCTCCATTCCAATCCTCTGGGAGGGGCAAACCCAGTACTCGAACAATAGAAAACAAAGTTCACAAGCCAAAGTGTCCACATCAAGAAATTGTCACTTTGCAAATATAATCTTGCTCGGAATCATTTGCAAGACTAGACAAGCCACTGACACCTATACCCAAGCTTAAAAATAATGCTGAGGATTAGAAACTCGGGGCAATCTTTTCTGAACAATAAAAACTTCACCACAAAAGCATTATGTCACAATGAATAGAACTCATCTTCCCCAGAAGTATCTAAAGTATAAAATAAATATTGACCTCTAGTTCTTTCACAAATAACACAATAAAAAATTAGACATCTGACGAAATACATGTCCACTAGAATGAAAATCTGTAAGCACAAGACTGATGATTTCAGCATCCAGACCTGCTTGAATAACATCCTGAGCTATCGTACCTATGTCTGAACATAGTTACCAATTTCCACCGAACAGGGCCAAAAAATTCAATTCAACAATAAATTGGTACAGCCAAATTATTCGATTCAAATCTATTTTAGTTTGGTCAACTGCAATTAACCCGTTCAAGTAAACAGAATTTCACACTGCCAGATGAAATAACCCCAATTCCCCACCCATCCCTGTCATGACTCCCACCCAAGCCTGTCGTGTCAAACTGCTCTATTGCTACCAATTCAAGCCTCAAGGATAACATTTAGCAATTCCGCCACTCTCAAGTCGTAACCGAACAAAGACCTACAAGTAACTGACTAAATATTTACCTAATCCTTGAAAATCTATGATGAATTTTTTGAATTTCTAAAAAGAATTTAAAAATTGGAATCTTTTATCATTGAGATGTACACCTGCCAAGTTTTTTCCATACTAATTTTATTTTATCCTAATTTTTTTTCATATTGTACTGAATCCGAATTCTAATTTGAACTTGGTAACTGTGTTTGAACTTTGAGTACCTAAAAAATGAGGGTAAATCAAACTTAGTTCCATCAACTGCATTTGACGTCAGTTTAACTAAACAACATTTCACATTGCCCAATGAAATAACCCCAGTTCACATCTTCACAATTCCAGCCCAAGCCTCTTGTGACTCCCACCCAGGCTTGTCATGTCAATCCACTATATTGCTACAAATCCAGGGATAACATTTAGCAAACCCACCAACAATCCATCAAACAAACCAAGACCTGCATGTAAATGACTAAATATTAACCGGATGTTCAAAAATCTAGGTTAATTTTTTTAATTTCTAAAACTTTAAAATTTCACCTTTTTTATCACTCAAATGTATATTACTGAATTTTTTCCATACTGGATTATTTTGATCTTATTTTTTTCCATATCATACCAAATTTGAGTTTGAACTTGATAACTATGTGTTTAAACACCTGAACCTGAAAAATGAGGGGTAAATCAAATTTAGTTCGACCCACAACATTTGACATCAATGCAAGTAAACACTATTTTACACTGCCAAATGAAATAACCCCAATTTCCTTGTTCTCAGTTCCCTCCCAAGTTCTTCGTGACTCCCACCCAAGCCAATCATGTCAATCTACTCTATTGCTACCAATGCATGGATAAAATTAGCAAATCCACCAACAATCCGCCGCCCTCAAGCCCTAATCAAACCAAGACCTACAAGTAAAAAACTAAATATTTTCCTAATACTAGAAAATCTTGGTTGAATTTTTAAAAATTTGCATTTTTATAACTTGGATGTTTACTACCACACTATTTCCTCAACAATTTTTTAATCCAAATTTTTTCGATATCAAACTGAATTCGAATTCAAACTCAAACTTGGTAATTATGTGTTTGAAATTTGAATGCCTACAAAATGAGGGTAAATCTTAGATGAAGCTATATACATAACTACCTTCTTAATGTAAAGATATGATAGGCCAGCAACAACCTTCGTATTTCAGAAGCTAAATACTGAGGTCCCATGTTGGCCAAAGCAGACCTAAAAATGCTCCATTTTATTTAAGGAGGCCATACATTAACAAATGTGCTCCAATTAGTCCTGGTGTCATGAAGACCTGTCCAACTTAGCATATTTAACAATTTTGCAGCAAAACCGATCAATACCATTAGTGAGCAAAACTGATCAATACCATTACTGAGTGGAGCACTTTACAAACAAGATTGGGCCATTGATGTTTGTCATCAAGAACAATGACAAAACCCAAAATACAGTTGCCACTTGCCAAGCCAATGCATGTACAGAGATTAGAGACGCCAAAAAGAAACCACAATTTTTCAAAGTTGGTATGAACGACATCTGCAAAGGGTATAGCCCATCTGAACACTAAACTAGCATAGACTTGTCTTAATCCCAGATCAAAAGAAAATAACTGAGCAAAATTTTACCCTCAAAACTGAGTAAGGATGATTTCAGCCATCATAATCACCAGTGAGTTTATGCAACAGTAAAACAAAATCATTCTCTCTTAACTTTATAACAAACCTTGGAAAACTGCCCTGCTAAAAATTCGAGATGTGATCCCAAACATACTAATTACATTGTTTAAGATGGTTATCTCCATCTCCTAGAAGTTTTTACATTTTCACTTAAAAATAGCAGAAATAAATCCCGAGTCTAGATGACATCACTGGGAAATTGTGAATCTTCCGAACCACCTGAGAATAATCTATCTATCCGAACTCACCAAAAACGTCATAGTAAGTCATATAGTACTTCAAAGTCCCCTAGCGCCCTATTAGCCCAAACTTGACGACAAGTAGTAAGATGTCATATACAATTCAAAAGAAAACATTCATAATGCTAACACAGTAACATCAAAGCTCGCTATCAAAGTTGGGGATCAAGAGATAATTCTCTAATGCATGTTGTCAAATTACAGCTTAAAATATGGCCAAAAGGATGAAGAAATTCCTCCCTAAACTTATAACTGAAAGTTGACACTATCTTGATCAAGGGAGTAAATACATCCTTGAAAACTCAATAATTGTTTTAAACAACACTTCCCTTATACCTTAGATTGCACTATCCTGTTTGTTTGCTTCTGAAACAAAAGGTTGTCTTGAAATTCTAGTAGAACATGATGCCACATATAGCACCAACCCTCTAGACACCAGCTAATAGTGTGCTTTCCATTGCCCATAGGATCCAAGACGGTAAAACCTAAAAAGGAGTGCAATCTCTTACCAAGATGTCAACAATGCTACACTGTGCATCATCAATAGCCACTGTCACCCATTAACCCTAGGAAGTTCTTTTAAAATTTCTTTGCATTCTTGTTTGATGGCCTTGGCCCCTCACTATAAACATTTGGGAGTGTGATAATAAGAATAAAAACAAACAATCCTGCAGGACAATATATTCATGAGCTTAGTTCCTAGATACCAGATTTACACCCAGTGTTATATGTAATTCTGAAAACAGGAAAAAAATAGAATAGAAAAAAGTTACTCGCATACAACTCATAGAATCCTTCAATGTAGTTAGTTGTTGAAAAACTAAAGTACAACCCAACATGAGACATAATAGTTGACAACAAGAAGAATATAATCCATACCAGCAGTGGCCCTTATTAATATTGAGAAACGATTCAAGAATGAAGACAGTAGTAAAATAAACCAGTTGCTGAAGATGCTATGATAGATTCATTCAGACAGGTGACTCCCTCTTTTACTCTCTCTCCATTTCCTTTTCTTAAATGAACAGTCAACAACCAATCCAGGGATGAATAAGCAAGCTACATTTCAAACCTCTGCAGGCAAACACAACACTTGGACAACAGAAAACAGAGCTCACAAGCCAAAATGTCTACATCAAGAAGACGTAACTTTGCAAATATAACCTTGCTCGAAATCATTTGCAAGCCGAGACAAGCCACTAACATGTATACCCTGGTTTAGCAATCATGCCGACAATTAGAAACCCATGTAATCTTTTCTGAACAAGAAAAACTTCCACGTAATTTTAGAGCATCATGTCACAAAGAGTATTCATTTAAAGGCAATAGCGTATATCTCCTCTTCCCCAGAGGTATCTAAAGCATAAAATAAATATTGGAATAAGAATCTCCTACTGCAGAATTTTGTTTTGAGGGCACTCCCGTACCTGTGCAGTGTGCAATCTATGGTATAAGCCATAACATAAGGAGACAAGTTCAAGATCCTGCAAAAAAAATAAAATTATTTTGGATCACGCTGGGAGTTCAAAGCAACAATGGAAGCTAGATGCGAATTATAAAAGCCTGATGCTGCAAGGAATACAACATCCGGATCTGACAGCCAAAGAAGATGCTTAGGATCTGAAAACCACCATCTCCATCATACTTTGTACAAATTCAAATTGAAAAGAGAATTCGATGAGTTCCAAAATTTATGGTAAATCGGGGATAATATATACATTGCAATTTCAAAAAGCAGAAATCCAAAAAAACTGAAAAACTAAAAAGCATAGCAAAAAGCAGGAATCCAAAAAAACTGAAAAACCAAAACGCATCGCAAAACGCAGGAATCCAAAACAACTGAAAAACTAAAAAGCATAGCAAAAAGCATGAGAGCGCTTTTTAGTTTTACCATCTTTTTTGGTGCGGTGCGGTGGACCAATTTTGAAATTTTCCATCAGTTGTCGACGAGAGAGGGAATTTGTCTCATCTGTTAAACGGTTGTGCGATAGAGGGGAGGCCAATGTATCCATTTCATTTAGTCTAGTTGAACTAGTCTTTAATTATTAAGTTTAACCTGTCTGTGTGTCTAGTTTCATTTTTCCATGAATGTAGTGTAATTATTAAGGTTAATTATTATCTAGTTTCATTTTTTCATGAATGTAGTGTAATTATTAAGGTTAATTATTATCTAGTTTCATTATTATTAAGGTTAATTATTATTTAGTATAATTATTAAGGTTAATTATTATCTAGTTAATTATTATTAAGGGTAATTATTAAGGTTAATTATTATCTAGTTTAATTATTAAGGTTAATTATTATCTAGTTTTATTTTCCTTTCTCCATTAAAGGAGTTTGAGTTTATGTGTAATTTCATAATTTAATTTCTCTATTAATGTACTATTTCTCTTAAAATGTGATTTTACTTATAATTAGTTTTACATATGTGCAAGATTAGTTCCATGAATTTTATTTTTTATCAAGATAATTAATTTTTTAATCAGAAAATTTAAAATTTAATTTTTTTTATCAATGTAGTTTAATTTCTCTATCAATGATTTTGAGTTTATAGGAAGTTAGTTTTTCATTTTTTTTTTTTTTATGTTCTATAAATATATAATTGTTTAGTAATATTTTATAATTCATATATTAAATTATGATTTTATCAATATTTTACAATTTATATAGTTCAGATATGAGTTCGTTGTAACTTCATAACCTAATTTCTCTATTGATGTACGTCGTAACCTATCTCTTAAAATATAAGTTTTTAGATTCTATTAATGTAGTTTAGTATAAAAAAAAATTAAATTAGTGTAGTTTAGTTTAACTTTAGATGACCTTTTTTAAATTAAGTTTTTTTATTAGTATAGTTTAGTTTAATTTTTTTTTTTAATAATCTTGAATTTAAAATAATCAATAATTTATTAATTTGTTAACTATATTTTATAGGTTAGAGTAGGCTAGGCTAGATCACGCTACAATAGGTTAGGCTAGAGTAGGTCATTCTATGCTCGGGAAGCCTAGAGTAGGCTAGGCTATCTCGGAGTAGGTCACGCTAACCTAGACTAGGCTAGAATAAGTTATGATAGAGCAACCTAGAGTAGGTTAGAGTAGCATAAACTAGACTAGAATAGGCTACGATAGGCTAGCCTACTGTAGTCTAGAGTAGGCTAGAGTAGGTTAGGCTAAGCTAGAGTAGGCTAGTCTAGGATAGGCTAGGATAGAGTAGGCTAGGCTAGGCTAGATTAGGCCAAGCTAGAGTAAGCTAGGCTAGGCTAAGCAAGGTTAGAGTAGCCTAGGCTAAGCTAAGCTAGGCTAGGCTAGGCTAGAATACACTATGCTAGTGTAGGTCAGGCTAGAGTAAGCTAGGTTAGAGTAGGCTAGGTTAGAGTAGGCTAAAGTGGCCTAGAGTAGGCTAGGCTAGGCTAGGCTAGAGTAGGATAAAGTAGGGTAGGGTAGGTTAGGATAGGCTAGGCTAGACTAGGATAAGCTAGAGTAGGTTGTTCGTAAGCTAGGCTAGGCTAGACTAGGATAAGCTAGAGTAGGTTGTTCTATAGTAAGCTAGGCTAGGCTAGGCCAGGTTACGTTATGCTACGATAGAGTAGGTTAATCTAGAGTAGACAAGGTTAGGCTAGAGTAAGCTAAGCTAGAGCAGGCTAGGTTGGGTTAATTTAGGCTAAGTTGGGCTAGACTAGAGTAAGCTAAGTTAGGCTAGGCTAGGCTAGGGTAAGCAAGGTTAGTCTAGGGTGGGGTAAGCAAGGTTAGGCTAGAGTAGGCTAGGCTAGGCTAGGCTAGTGTAGGTTGGTGTAGGCAAGGCTAGGCTAGGCTAGGCTATAGTAGATTAGGCTAAAGTGGGTAGGTAGGCTAGAGTAGGCTAAGCTAGAGTAAGTTGCACTAGAGTAGGCTAGTGTAGAGTATGATAGAGTACACTAAGCTAGATTAAGATAGAGTAGGCTAGAGTATGATAGAGTACACTAGGCTAGATTAAGATAGAGTAGGCTAGAGTATGATAGAGTACACTAGGCTAGATTAAGATAGAGTAGGCTAAACTATACTAGGCTAGAGTAGGCTAGGGTAGAGTAGACTGGAGTGGGATAGAGTAAGCTAGGCTAAAGTAGGTTAGAGTAGGGTAGGTTGGGCTAGGCTAAAGTAGACTAGGCTAGGCTTAGGTAGGCTTGGGTAAGCTTGGTTATCTAGGCTAGGATAGGCTTGAGTAGGCTTGGTTAGGCTAGGCTAGGCTTTGCTTGGCAAGGCTATGCTAGGCTAGGCTAAATTAGATTAGGCTAGGCTAAGCTAGGTTAGGGTACGATGCAATAGAATAGGCTAGGCTAGGCTAGGCTAAGATAGTATAGAGTAGGCTAAACTAGCATAGGGTAAGCTAGAGTGTATGCTAGGCTAGTCTAGGCTAGAGTAGACTAAGCTAGAGTAGACAAGGTTAGGTTGGAGTAAGCTAAGCTAGAACAGGCTAGGCTGGGCTAGTTTAGGGTAAGTTGGGCTAGACTAGAGTAGGCTAAGTTAGGCTAGGCTAGAGTAGGCAAGGCTAGGCTTGGGTAGGTAGGCTACAATCGGCTAGGCTAGAGTAGGTTGGTGTAGGCTAAGCTAGGTGAGGCTATAGTAGGCTAGGCTAAAGTGGGTTAGGGTAAGCTAGAGTAGGCTCGAGTATGCTAGAGTACATTATGCTAGATTAAGATAGAGTAGGCTAGAGTAGGCTAGGGTAGAGTATATTGGAGTGTGATAGAGTAAGTTAGGCTAGAGTAGGCTAGAGTAGGGTAGGCTAGGCTAGGCTAAAGTAGGGTAGAGTAGGGTATGGTAGAGTAGGCTAGGCTAGGCTTGGGTAAGCTTGGCTATCTAGGCTAGGTTATGCTAAGCTAGAATAGGCTTGAGTAGGCTTGGTTAGGCTAGGCTAGGCTTGGCTTGGCAAGGCTAGGTTATAGTAAGCTAACCTAGGCTAGGTTAGGCTAGTCTAATCTAGGTTAGGGTACGATATAGTAGAATAGGCTATGCTAGGCTAGTATAGGCTAGAGTAGGTTAGTGTAGGCTATTCTGGGCTAGGCTAGGTTATAGTAGGCTAGGCTAGGCTAGGCTAAACTAGAGTAGGCTAGGGTAGGCTAAGCTAGAGTAGGCCAAGAAAAAGTATGCTAGGCTAGGTTAGAGTAGGCTAGAATAGAGTAGGCTAGTGTAGGCTAGGAAAGAATAAGCTAGGCTAGAGTAGAGTAGGTTAGAGTAGGCTAGGCTAGCCTAGAGTATGCTAGAGTACACTAAGCTAGAGTAGGGTAGAGTATGTTAGGCTAGAGTAGGCTAGGCTGGACCATGCTAGAATATGTTAGGCTAGGCTAGATTATACAAGGCTAGACTATAGAAGGCTAGAATAGACTAGATTAGGCTAGAGTAGGCTAGGATATAGTAAGCTTGAGTAGACTAGACTAAACTATAATAGGCTAGGGTAGAATAGACTGGAGTGGGAAAGAGTAAACTAGGCTAGAGTAGCCTAAAGTAGGCTAGGCTAGAGTAGGATAAACTAGAGTAGGCTAGGCTTGAGTAATCTATGTTGGTTATGCTAGGTTATGCTAAGCTATGATAGGCTAGAATAGGCTTGCTAGGCTAGGCTAAACTAGAGTAGGCTAGACTAGGCTAGAGAAGGCTAGGTTAAGCTAGGTTGGGGTAGGCTAGAGTAGGCTAGGCTAGGCTAAGTTATTTTGGGCTAGGCTAGAGTAGGCTAGACTAAGCTAGGTTGGGCTAGGCTAGAGTAGGCTAGGCTAGGCTAAGGTAGAGTAACCTAAGCTAAGCTAGGAAAGTGTAGGCTAAGTTAGGCTGGGCTAGGTTAATGTAGGGTAAGGTAGAGTAGGATAGGCTAGGCTAGGATAACCTAAGCTAAGCTAGGATAAAGTAGGCTAGGCTAGGATACACTAGGCTACACTAGACTAGGATTTGATAGAGCAGGCTAGACTAGATTAGGCTAGGCTAGAGTATGTTAAGTTAGGGTAGGCTAGAATAGGCTAGGCTAGGTTAAGCTAGCCTTGGCTAAGCTAGGATAGACTAAGCTAGTATAGTTCAGGCTAGATTAGGCTAGGCTATGTTAGAGTAGGCTAGACTAGGCTAAGTTAGTCTAGGCTATGCCATGTTAGGGTAGGCGAGGCTAGGGTAGTTTAGGTTAGGCTAGAGTTAGCTAGGATAGTCTAGACTAAGGTAGGATAGAGTAGGCTAAACTAGAGTTGGCTAAAGTAAACTAGGCTAGGCTAGACTAGTCTATAGTAGAGTAGGCTAGGCTAGGCTAGGATAAAGTAGACTAGGCTAAGCTAGGATAGGCTAGAGTAAGCTAGCCTAGACTAGGATAGACTAGAGTAAGCTAGGTTAGAGTAGGTTAGGCTAAAGTATGCAAGGATAGAGTAAGCTAGGTTAGATTAGGCTAGGAAAGAGTAGGCTAGAGTAGGAAAGACTAGAGTGGGCTAGGCTAGAGCATGCTAGAGTATGTTGGGCTAAAGTTAGCTAGAGTAGGTTAGAGTAGACTACATTAGATTAGGATAAAGTAGGCTACATTAGGATAGAGTTGGGTAGGGCAGTGTAGGGTAGGTTGGGATAGAGTAGGCTAGCCTAGAGTAGACTAGGATAGGATAGGTTATAATAGGCTAAGCTAGGCTAGGTGTTATAGCCTTATTTTCCATCCTAGGGTCTTGTGAAGGACATATTGATGATATTATCCTAAGACACACTCTTCTGCCCTGGTTTCAGTTATTTTTGAGGATTGTTACTACTAATTCCACTAATAGGGCAAAATCGGTCGCTGATGAATTGCTTCGCAGCCCACGACTGGTTGCTAGCTACATTATTGTTGGCCCGCGACTACCTCTATATCCTTCTAGAGTTGGTGATTTCCAAGGAGATCAACACTAGGTGAGTTGGTTATCTCGTGATAGGAGCTTGGGAACTCTTAATCCATTCGAGTTCACTAAATTCTAGAGATCTATAAGCCTCTCCTAGCCTCCTCCACCAATTGATAAAAGGAAGGTATTCCATGGGAAAGAGAAGGAAGAATCATTTTACAGGTATATGTTGTTGGACATTCAGAGGAGCTTCTCTGCAGATTTCATCTTTTTGATCAGGTTTTCCTTACTTGAGTGAGGGTTGAGGAGGAGCAAGAGCAAGGGCCAAAGGAGCATCTCTTGCATGACTCGGGGTATGCTTATGTGATTGATGTATTTCTCTTTTCATTAATATAGTTTTATGTGTTTTCCCCTCTCTATGTTGTTGTATTTAGTTGTAAATGATAGAAGACCTCTCCTTTAGATCAGATTAGATCTAGAATAGAATTGTTATTTCCTAACACTTGGAGAATTTGTTGATTGGTCTTTGTTTGTCACTTGTGTGCAAGAAGCATATCACAGGATTTGAATTTGGATCTCAGGAGCTACATCATCCATGACATACAAGGATAATCAACGTTAAATAGATATGTCATTATCTCTCTCCTAGTCTGAAAGGAATCAATTTGTTTAGATCTAGGGAAACCCCGTAGCTATCTACACTTGCTTTCTATCTTGGACAAAGGGCGGTTCCAAGGGAGGTCTGACTTATCTGTAGGCTAGATTTATTCACGATACAATTAGTGACACCATTGGGGAAGGATATTTGATTCTTCTCTTGTTAAAATTTCCCCTTGATTTTCAACCCTCTAAAAATTTTCTGCAGTTTATTATCTTCCATGTCACTCCCTCGAAGACTAGATATGTCAGATATGTTAGACCTAGGCCATATCTTGGCCTTTTCCCCCAATTTTGTAGACGATCATGACTGACTGGTTCACACCAGAGATACCAGTGGTGGGTTGCATAAATGTTAGGCCTCGACCGCCTACAGATAGTTGCTAGTTGCATACTTATTGGGTCACGACCACCCCTGTAGGTGACTGCTTTTCATTTTTGTTTTTGCTTTCCTTCATCATATATGAATTTTTCCTAGACTTAGAAGCCTGTTAGAGGTATGATACCATAGATCTTATCCCTACGCAAGCCTCTTCTTTGTTGTTTTGAGTGTGAAGTGATTTTGAGGGTTCTTGAGTGTGTTTGTTGGGTTGCTTGTTTTAGTGAGCTAGCTACCTAGTGAGTGTTAATCTGGACAGTGTCCCCAACATATATTTTCAGATATGGTAGTGTGTCTTTGTCCCTCTTGCATCCAGTTTTTGTTTGTTTAAAGGTGTTTCATTGCTATATCTTTCTTCAAGTTTTGGGTTTGTGATCATGTGTAGACATTGGAGTGTGTCACGGGGAATTACTGTTAATATCACAGGACCCATGATTGTTGTATGTTGTTCTAATCTTCATTTTTAGTCTCTTATATTAAAGAATTTTTCATTAAAAAAAAACACAAAAACAAAAAATGATAGGGTATAGCTTTTGGGTGATTTGCAAGAAATTACATTGGTGTTTTTTGCATTGAAGGATCGTGTTCATTGTTTTGGCTTGTCTTGTATGGTTTTTGCATGACTATGAGGTTATCTTGTTGATTTTATGTACTAAAAAGGAAAATTTTATCTTCCCTTCCTTAGCTAGAATTCATTGAAAGAAAAAGTTGCATAATTTGGAAACATATTTTCTCTTCTTTGAATATTGGTGAAGAGTCTAAAACATCATTGAGGTTTCATTTGTTTCCTTTCCTAATAAAAAACCATAAGAAAAAGAACGCATAACCTAAAATCAATTAGACTAAGGTACGAGAGAGTAATGTTCCCAAGTGTTATTCTCAATGCCACTATAGAATTCAGGTGGTTGAGTGGCTAATCTAAAGCTAGTTTCATGACACCTATAGGAATTTTGATATACCCGAGGGTAAGTGGAATTGAATTGTGTATATAGGTGTTGTCTAATGTGTTACTATGCAAAGGGGTACCAAAAGGGGCTACAAGCATTTCCAGCTAGGTGAAACCTCTTGTATTTCCTGTGTATACTTCCCCAACTGCGGGCTTGCCCACTTAATGATAGATCTCTACGTTATTTATAGATGCTAGAACACATCCCTAGCCTAAAAAAATTACTCTAAAAATTGTGCCAAGAAAGAGATCTGATACCACTTGTGATGTACCAGATACAAATATTCAAAGAAAGAGATCTGATACCACTTTGATGTCTAAGAGAACAATCTAAGCATATTGTTAGCCTTATGGTTTTGTGAATTGAGGGTTTTACTTTACTAGATTTCATATTCAATGTCCGAGTATAAATATTCACATTTTGATCAATGTTTGGATGTTTTCATGGTCTTGAATTCTCATTCTAGAAAATAGATGTCTTCATTTGTAGAACGACTTAGTCTTTAAAAAAACGACATAAGTAATCTCAACCTTTTTCATTGTTTTAAATATGTTGTTGAGGATTTTGTATACTTGGAAAAATTCACTTTCATGCAAAAGTTTGACGTGTATGGCATTGATCTTAATTTGATGATGAATATGTGTATGCAAAACATTTCTAAATCAACCATAATAACATATTAGGCACTCCTTTAAGATTGATGTCTCACTTAATTCATTTATGTACACACGTTTCAACACTTAACCTCTATGAACAATCCACTTTATCATTCTAAAACTTTTTCAAGTTTTAGAATGATTAAAGTTTTCAAGTTTGGATCTTTTCCATATATTTATGTGCTATGGATTGCTATTTCATTGATGTTGATTACAATCATATGTTTATGACTAGTGGATAATTGCTAATATAATGTTTGACAGTGGTACCTGACACTTGATTCCGCATATCAACATTCTTTAAATTCCATTGCATCTTATGAGCCCTTTTCAAGGAGCCTAATGGTTTGATGACATTTCAACATATTTTTTAATGAAATCTGATCTATCTTGATGTCCTAAATTCTTCTATATATAACAATAATGGGTTCAAAAACTTTCCACATAATAATTGGTGTGTAACTTTTTGGAATGGCATACTTCAAATCTCTCTAAGTGAATCACTGTTAAATCGGATTGCATCTCTAAGTTTTCAACACTCTTTTCAATTAATGGTTACATATATCATGATCTAAGCTTTGCAATATAATTTTGATGAGTGACACTCTCTCTTGACTTCATATGGTGAATGTTGAATGGTGAGCGATTGTTAATTATTGATATCATTTGGAATTATTGGTTACATGAGTGATTTGAATAAGAAGAAATAATAACTTACTCATATATCATTGTTATTTTCTATCATAAAGTAGGCACACTTGTCTATGTAACATATCATTTAAGGCTTGTTACATTTAGTGATTTGATAAACAACTTGCATGCTTCAATTGGTCTTAAACCTTGAGAATGATTTGGGCAAAATTCGCTAGCTATATTTTTCAAATATAAGTTATGAAAGCTCCCCTTCCTACACAACGACCTAGCTTGGATTGACTTGTATGATTTCCCCCCTTGACTAGGATATCCCTTCCTTTAGCCTAAAGTTTGGGAAAATACCACCAAGGTGACAGTGGGTGGCTTGCCTAATAGTTGCCTCTAGGCTCTCCCATTGGGGTTAGGACTTTTCCCTCTAGGTGAGATTTTGAGTGGTAATAGGTACCTCACTAGGTAATCCATATTATCCTCCCTATGTACATTAATATAATGTGCATGAATTATGAAGTGGCATGTATTGAACTTTTGTTCTCTTCTTTCTACTTACCATTGGAATCTATACACATTTTAAGGGATACAACCATATATATATATATATATATATATGGTCTAAATAATTACTCCATAATGATTACAATCGAGATTAGGGTTTTTCTTTCACAAGATCCCGAAGGCGAGTGAAGAGGATACACACTAATCAGACACACGACTTTACAAACTAGAACTAGACTCTTACAAACTAGAACCAGACTCTTGATCCTCTCATTACTGATGATCTGCATGAAAAGCCAAAGGATTTATTTATACTAATGCTAGAAGGTTGCCGGTCATATTTTACAGACAACTATCGGTCTTAAAAGTAGATTCCTTCAAGTGGATGGGGCAGCTGGTGGACGCCAGATGTTATCTTGTCCCTTAGAGGCTCATCCATATGGGGACCCATTCCAACTTTTACGGAAAGACACGAGATTCTAAACAAATCAAATCAAACACAAAGTGGAGTTCAACTGGAACCCACAGAATAGTCGGGACACCACTGTCGGCCCGATAGACAAGAATCTAACTATTACAAAATATATTTAAGTACATGGGGTCCATCATGCTTCCATTCTATTGATTATATTATGCATGGCTATAGAATCAAAAGAATCTTCGCTATCATCATTATCATTGTCATAGTTGATGTGACTAGACGGAGGTGACCCAAAATGGTCAGAGAAAGGTGGAAGACCATTGAAGCATTTGTAGAAGGGGGACCCTTGCATAGCAGGAATCAAATCTCTATCAGGTACACAGATATCACCATAGAATTTACTTGATACTGTATATCTTGGAGGATCAGGAGGCTCTGTCTTATCTTCAAGTAGATCACTGCCTTGAAAGGATAGATTAAATACAAACCATCCATTATAATGAGCAGCTTCTTCAAATTGTGATCGTAACCAAACTTTAAATGAGTCTTTCACAGTTCCAAAGACGGTTACGTCCCTGGGGCAGTATTTCCATAGAAGGGTGAGAAACCAACCAGACCACCATGCATGGTTCTGAGTAAAAGTATCACATTAAAAAAGGAACCAACATGAGCTTGTATATTTTACACGTTGGAATATGGCACAGTAGTCTGTATAGTTTAGGAATGGATTATAAACATAGATATATCTTTGTCCTTGCATGGGTCCTCCAACGATTTTTCCACTAAACATCTTAAAACTGTGAACAAAATAACTGTTATTTGGGATACAATGGTTGCAGGTTTATACCCATCTTTCCAAAATATATTTACAAACAGGGATGGATTTTATACATTGTTCCAGGCAATCAAAACAATAATAAAATGTACAATTATTACATATTAGGACCCAACGATAACCAGGAGGGGTTGTTGGTGCAATGTATGAACTTGATGCCATCATATTTATTTCTCTGATTTTATTAGGGGTTGCTTCTCTTGTTAGCAAATCAACAATGCGGTTACCTTTACCTGGCTTATATTGAATATCAAAATCAAAACCATCAAGCCAGAGACTCCATCTTAGAATTCTGTTATTTCCCTGTTCCAAGAGACGTTGGTTAGAAAGCATGCCTTTCATATGCTTTAAATTTGTTCTAACTGTGAAATGAACAGGTTTTAGAAAGAGCCAAAATTTCTTAATTCCGTTTTTAACTGCAAGGATTTCTTTGTGGGAGGAAGGATATTTTCTTTCTGGTTCTGTAAAACAGGTTGAGGTATACATACAAACTTCTTCCTTTTGCGGACTACTTTTTTGTAACAGAACTATTGCCCAAGTTTCATTAGAAGCATCTGTTTCTACGATCAAAGGTAGTGAGACATCAAGTAGATGCAGACTAGGAAGATCTTGGATCTTCTACTTGATAAGTTGGACTGCCTTAGTCATACTGGAATTCCATGGTAGTGTTGCTTTTAGTCTTTTCTATAGAATCCTTACATCCTTAGCTTGATTATCACAGAACTGATGGATGTAGTTGAGACTACCCAGAAATCTTTGTAATTGCTTTGTATCCATAGTTTCATTAGGAAATTCAGATAATGCTTTTAGTACATGATCCTGTAATTCTATGCAACCTTGAGATATAATTAATCCTAGATACTCAATCTTTGTTTTTTCCCAACCTAGCTTGGTTTTACTGAGAACTAGACCATGCTTGAACAAATGATCATAAACAATTCTTAGATGTGTTACGTGGGATTTAAAATCTAAAGAACAAATTAGCAAGTCATCAATAGATACAATAACAAAGGATAAGTGGATGAAATTGTCGTCCATTCTTTTTTGGAATTCAGAGGGAGCATTCTTCAACCAAAAATGAATTACCTTCCATTGCAATTGTCCATGAGGGACAACAAATGCAGTCTTGTATTTTTCTTGAGGAGTTATGCCTATTTTCCAAAATCCACTCTTGAGATAAAACTTACCGAATACATTGCATTTGCCTATTTTGGAAAATAGCATATCTTTAGATGAAAGAGGAAATCTTATTGGTAATAAAGCAGCATTCAGAGTTCTGTAGTTAATTACCATCCTAGGTTTTCCTCTTTTCTGCTCACCATGATTATTCACATAAAATGAAGGGCAAGCCCAAGGGCTTTGGCTGGGCTCAATTAGTTTTCTCTGCAATAATTCAACAATTTATTTTTGGCAATATTCTATTTCTGTTGGAGACATGTTGTTAGCATAAGCCTTTTGAGGTCTAGAAGTATAGTCTTGTTTATAGGGAAGATAAAAAAAAATACTGCTCCCTAGTCCAAAATGCATTAGGATAGTCAGAAGAACAATCTTTTTCAATCTTTTCTTTGATTTCCTTTATGGCTTGAAGACTGTTGTTATCAGCATTGTTTACTATATTTTGTATTTTGGAAAGCTTTTCTGCATACCTTTCTACCTGAGGAAAAGGTTTTACTAATCCGATCTTTACTTCAAAGGAGTATTTACTAGGGACTATAATGGATTTACTGAGAATTGTGAATTGTACAAAATTTTCTCCAACAGTAAATGGCAAGCATCTATTTACAAAATCTTGTCCTAGAAGGACATCTGCTCCTGTGTCAAAAAAATAAAGATTTACAATAACTTTGACTCCTTTTATTATGATGGGAAAATCTGGACCAAAGGAATGGATCCTTATTTTAGTCTTGTTGACAGCTCTAAATATTATATTCACTAGCTGCCAGAAATAGGAAGGTATAGCACCATACTTTGCACAAGAATTCATTGCACCTGTATCTAGTTGAGCATCTAGTGAATAGTTCTTATAACCAGATACTTTTATGTCAACTATAATGACCAATCTATCCTTGAAACCATTAATCTGCTTAGATAAACTTGGTTCTGGAGCTTGAGCTTGGGTAGATTTCTGAGAGTAGAAGGTATCTAAGGTTTATGTCAATTCTTTTTCAAACAACTCATCCTTTTGTTTCTTGAGAAAGATCAATTCTTCTTTTTCAAGCTTTACAATTTTCCAAATTTCTTTGATCAATAATTCCTTTTCTTTGATAGAACTTTTTAATGTGTTGATCGTCTTGTCTATAGTGGCTTCAGTGGTCAAGTCTGATTATTGTTCTTCTTCTTCTACATCATCAATAACTTTTACATGGTGCTTATTTGCATAGGATTTTCTTTGATGTAGGAAATTTGGCTCAGCATTATGGATAAAAGATCAGGGTGTTTTTGACTAAGTTTTTCTAGGTGCGAATGTAGAATCAGGGGGTGAGTAATATTGTAAATTCACCACGCTTGGTTGCTGGAGAAAAGTAATCTACGAATCAATTGTTTGAAGTTGAGCATGAAGACGGTTGGTGACTTGGAATTGACCAGGGGTCAATTGAGAAAGATGGTGTTGGACACTAGTCTTGCGCTAGATAAGTGAAGGAAGATCTTCAATATTATTTATCATCTTGAGATCTAGGAAATTGAGATTGAGTGATGAATGGGAAGAGTCAGAAGAGTAGCTAGGAGAATCAGGTTGTAGTGGAGTTTCAGACTCAGTTTCTGTAAGGGATAGGTATTCACCTTCTGAACGACAGGAAACTAAATCCCAATCAACCAGATCATATCCTGTAGTAAATAGATCCATTATTTTGTTTTGAAATTTAGACTTCTATCACAGAGGATACTGAGAAGCCCAGTGGCCAGGCTATTTACAGATAAAACACTTTGTGTTTTTGGACTGGGTAGGCTTCGTCCTTCGCTTAAAATAAGTTTTTCAGGAAATGGTTTATGATTACTAAATTTCTTAGGGAATCTGTTCTTGAAATATTTGGATTTTTTTTACACTTAAAACATCCACAATCTGATTTGCAGGATGTTTTCTTTTCGTGGGGCTTCTTACAACCAAAATGGTGTGTTTCTGCAAAGATATCACAGACACCAGCATCAAAACCAAGCTGTTTTTTAACAGACTTATTAGTTTTACGTCTCAGGCATTCCTTTTGAAGGGTAGTTGTGATGTGTTCGTGTAGATCTACTAAAGAAAGATCTTCCATATCAACATCAAGTTGTTCAAGCCTTTCTCTAACTAGATCTGGTATCTTTCTAGGCATGGCTGAAAGATATTTCCTGAGATATGCTACATTGTGTGGGTCTGGACTTCTATAGAGGAGATCTTGCATTGTGCAGAGAAACTCTTGGATTTGACTGATGTGGCATAAATTTTGGCTCATAAGCATATCAACATAATGTGTAGTGTCAATGTTTTTATTTCCATAGAATTCATGAATGATTGTTTTAGTTAATTCATTAATGGGTTTTACATCATTCATAATTCTAAGCTTATCCTCTTAAGGAATTCTATCCCACCAGAGTCCCAAATTACTAGTGAATCCCCATGTTAGCTTAAGGGATAATTCATTCCAAGCAACACAATTGCGATATAGAAATTTATGGGTTTTTGCCCAAGCATGCCATTTCTGAAAAATGATTATCATTTCATTTCGTGACCGAAAATTGATGTTAGTCACAGGTGTTGGATCTATATTCTCTCTGGTAAAACTAGAATGTTCTTCGGAGTTAGCAGGATCAAAAGGAACCTTTTTGCTTGATCCATATTTAGCATTGCACCATTTTCCCCAAGCGATTTGAAAAGGATTTCCTCCTGAATCTTGATCGGAAGAGATAGGCATGTTAGATCCTTCTCCTTCTTCAATAGCTTTGATATCTAAGCAAGGAGAGGAGGAGACTTGTTGTTGGAATTCAACATGAATTTTTAACTGAGATATTTGGTTCTTTACTAGCCAAAGCTTATCGGAGGCTAGTATATTTACTTCAACAATTCTAGCTAGAACCGAGTCAATTAGTTCTTTAACTAATTACTTCAAAGTGAGTTGTTTGTTTTTCGCAGTAGGGATGAACAACCTAAATGAGGTTTGTTCTTCCAATTCGGAAAACTTTATTGGGTTTTTCATCATGAATAATTCTAAGTTTATTCTAAGCTTATATATATATATATATAGAAATTTTGATGTTAACCCAACACATTAGCAAGATGCCATTGACAATTAACCAATCTACAATCAATAATGAAAAGGCATTTTTGATGTTTGACCAATGATATATCGACATATGACCAAACCATGAAGCACCATGTCCAACAAAAAACCAATGTTTCACCAAGTGCGTACCAATGGTGGGCTAAATTTTGACCTACTGAACTAATGCTTTATCGACAGATCACCAACATTCTACCAATGCTTTTACAAAATTTCCTACTAGCTTGAATGCTATTCGATTAATGTTCTTTGTATGTCATCTTCATTTGACTAATACTCTATCGACATCTGACCAAACATTGAAGAAATGTTTCCTACAAACTATTGATGTTACATCAACTATGTATGGATACCGAGCTACGTTTTGATCTTGTTGAACTAACACTTAATTAACATAGAAGCAATGTCGTACCAATATTTTTACAAAATTTTCAACTAGGTTCACCGACGTCCAATCAATGTGTTTTCTATGTCATGTGTGTTGATGAAGCATCAAAATTCTAACAATGACAAAGAAAAATTGTGGACACAAAAAAATACCATGTGGCACGCTATTGTGATTTCAATTGTGATGATAAGTCGAAAATGTTAAACTATTGTCGAACTTGCAATGGATTCGGCCTGATGTTGAAATATTCTTTCTTCCAATGTTTTTTCCACAAATCTAATGTGAATCCTGCATTAGGAAATGTACCCAAAACTAGTGGTGGGGACAAAATCAAGCTAATCAACAAAACATTGCAAATAGCCCAAGTACAATACCCGCTGGAAGTGATGAAGAAATGAGTCATGCAAGCAACTCAAACAATGACAATGGATCGAGAAATGACATTAGTCTAATATGTGAATGACGATTAATATGATTTAATGTTACAAGTTTCATATTTTGGAGTGTTTTTCTGTAAACATTAGAGATTTAGTTCAATGTGGACATATTGTTCTAATTGGTATGATGACAGTTTACAATAATTGTAACAATTGTTTATTGACATTTTGATTATTGTGGAACTTTATGTTGTCCCATTTGGTAAGATGAAGTGTCCCTTATTTGTATATAATAAACTAGGTTTATTATTATGTTCAATCTCTACTGTGATACAATGTTATGGTGTCCTTTAAATATATGGTCAATTTGCATTATTACAATGAACAAATGTATAATTGGTTGTTTTATTTGTTTAAAAAACACAATACACTAATGCAAGGATTATATTGAAACACATTAATTAAAATACAAAAAACAATATTATTATTAAAAAAATGTTTTTTTTGATGATTAATTGAGATTTTGTAAAAAAGACAAGAAGCTACATTTGCATACCCGCAACGCAAACAAAAATAACATTAAAATATATTGATGAATTGTACTCATTTGACCCTAATGCTACACTTCATACCTATTTACACACTAATGCATTTCAATGATTGTTACACATCGATCATGTTAGTCTCTATTTATGTTCTTGATTTAGTGAGAACCCCTAATCCTAAGCCCTCCCTTTTTATACCTCATTGCTTGATTTATTTAGACTTTAATCTTTGGTTTGAGTTTGTTTTACTTTGCATTTTAGCATTTTTGAATAATTTTCTTAAGTTTGAAGGTCTAAGACATGGTTTAATGAGATTTGTCACATCATTTGCTTATTTGAATCCTGAAAATTCAAATTACTGCCAAGTCATCAATAACGCTACTGGAATAACGTCATTCCTGTAGTGCTAAAGTAATCATGTTGTGAGATGCGCCAATTATCCAAATCTTGTCATGATCACATAAATTGTGGACGAAAAGACCTACATGTACTCCACGATACCACTTGAATCGATGGCCCCGAAGAAAAGTGGGCAAATTATTAGGTTAGAACCTGAGGGTAATGATTTGCTTGAAGCATAGCCACAGATGGCACAAAGGTTCAAAGACGCAGGATGGTTCGATTTCTTTACCACTTTCAAAGGGCATGACGAACAAGTATATATGGGTTTGCACAGAACTTCGATGGTTTCGAAGTGGTGATCAATAAGTTGTTGATGTTGGTGACAAAACAATCCATTTCCAAAGCTTGCAGATTGGAAATTGGAGGAGAACGATGGTGGAAAAAGGAGCACGTAATCATGGAGTTTGTGAACCAATTCTTGCTACCAGATAAGCAGAACCCATACTGGAAGAAGGGGGTTCCTCACAGCTGGATTAGACAAGAGTGGCATACCGCTCTGATCATAATTCACATGTATATCACTTGCGAAGGTAGATTCTCGTTGGTTTACATCTACCATATTAGGTTGTTAATGCACATCAATGGAGACTATCCCTTAAATCTACCATACTTTCTACTCAAAATCCTATCAAAAATGTCAAAAAGAGTACAATCACACCCTACCACTGCTAAAGATCACATGTTTCACCAAGTTCTAACTAAGACTCTGGTCGTTTTCTCTTTGAGTGAAGTAAATAAACCCTAGAACTCATTGATCCATACCCTAAATCCCGATCCACAGCCAAGCAAACAGAAAAGAGGCAAAGGGAAAACAACATCTACACAGAAATAGAGTATCACAGTTGATGAAACTGCTTTCAAAAAATAAATGTCTGCAATCAGGGTAACAAGGACCAACAAAATAAAGAAGCAGACTCATCACATTCCTGATGATACCCTTGTAGATGACACTCAGGAAGAAGCCATGACCAACAAAGGTAAGAAACCCAAACTGGATGCAGAGATCGAAATGTTTTCTGATGCAGACATAAAAATGGAAGAAGATTCAGATGAGGATTATAATATTAAAACCATAGTCAAACATAAACCACTAGCAACCAGTAAGAAAGGTGTTGCAGACAAAAAGAAAAAGAAGAAATATGCACCTGTGTCTCAAAACCCTAGGAGGAATTCTACTAGAGTTGCTAACAAATATAGGCTAAGGTACAAAGCTATGTTTGACCCATTGATCAAAGAGGAAAATGTCATAGTCATAGAAGACCATTCTAAGGACTCTAAAGCAGGTGTCAAAGAAAAGGTAGAAAGACCTCCATTACACAGAGAACCATCAAAAAGAGGGACCTGTAACAAGAGCCACTACCAGATTATCCAGAGCTGAAGCACTTGCTAAAGGTACCAGTAGGATTTTTGAAAACAAAGAAAGTAACCCTGCAGACTCAGACCATATATCAGATATTCCAGAAGCCATGGACTCTGCTAGTTCAAATAATGATCATAGTTCACGATTAGCTTCTAGATACCAAATTAAACTAAGAGAACCTAAGGTTTCCATAGATCTAAACAAGCCTGCACCTTTAGAAGAGTTTCCAGAATTCAAGATCAAAGTCAGAAGTGATAAATAGAATATCAGAGAACTTCAAAGAATGGTGAAGCAGTTGAAAAAGGATAAGGCTCAAGTAGAGAAATGGAGTGTCAAGCAACAGGAAAGGATACAGGGGTTCAAGAAGAAGAAAAGAGAGCAAAAATCATTGCTCAAAGAGCTTAGAGAATCCAACTTCAAACTCTATTGGCACAACATTGTACTCACCTCTAAGTTGAAACAGAGGACTGCTAAGGCTAGCGTTGTTATCATATCATGAATGCCCTATGTGGGATCTAACACAGTTTGAATTTTTTATATTTACCAGGGAACGCGGGAATATTTACTTGTTTTTGGCTTGTGAAGATGAACACTTCGAATACATAACTAAATCAAACCATTTCCCAGTTTGTAGGATCGAATGTATTGTTGAAAGTATCATTTGGGATTAAGTTGTTGAGTTGATATCTATTTTTGTAATGTAAAAGCTCATTTTGAGCTAACCTCCCTAAAAGATGGATGTTGATTAGATCCTATCATTAATAGCACACCAGAAAATAGGATCTGAGCTACTTTTTGGATAGTTTAAGTAGACAGAAGAAAGACTCTGATGGTCAAAATTTTGGATATTCAGGGGACCTGTTTTGAAACTCCTTGTAAGACATTTATATTCTATGTGACACTTAATGGCAAAGGAATATCGATGGTTATACTTTGTCTTCTTCCATGTTCTTTTTCTCTTCATGCTTGAGATCATTTATCAAACTGCAATGCATTGTTTTCTTGATTATCAATTGATACAGTGAAGAATTTGTTGTTGTGATTATTTTCAAGTTTTTGATTTCAGGCTAATGTTCTTGTTTCTTAATGATATTTTGAGATAAGAATTCTATGTGAGGTTAACAAATTGAAGACTTCATATTATCTTTTCCTTATTTGTTTAATTCATCTATGTGACTACCCTTTAACGAGTCAGTGGTATATCATTTGTCATTATTCTGAAATTCCTGATTATCTTGAAACCTTGAACCAATTTTCAACCATCCTTTCAAAAAACCAAATCATAAAACCATCAAAATACTATTGCAATAATTTGATGATGCCCTAGCTTGCCCTCTCATAGTCACGTGCAACTTTAGGGACTAACAGATCCATTTCAATGAATGTTATGCACTTATGTTATATACATGTAAAATCACATTGATGATAATAAATATAATAATAGAAATAGTACTCATAACCAAAATAGAAACATCATTCTCTCCTGTGATATTGTTATTGTTTTCATTATTTTTATAATTACCATTAACAAGACTTCATAGTGTGCAAGGATATATATGCATCGGTGCTAACACATATTATATGCACTAATGCTTTAAAAAATATGATATGCATTAGTCCTTTCAAAATATCTAATACATATGGGTGATTTGAAAGTATACAATATGCACTACTGCATATTAAATATGTGTGCACTAGTACACCTTACTCATTTAAGTGCATAAAGAAAAAACTTCTATTAGGACTTCAACCTCCCAAATTTTTTAGTTCTAATGAACATCTACTAAAACCCCCATTTTCAATAGTGGAGGTGTTTTTTGATAATTTTATGCAATATTGTAACACCAAAACCTCTACTAAAACCTCCACTAAGTAGTGTTTTTCTTGTAGTTTTATCTTTTTAGGATATCCTTTTTAGCACTTGATGTGGTGCCAAAATAATTTAGAGCTCAATAGGAAGCATTGGTCCAGGATTATGTTCCTTCATTTTCATAGATGGTGTTGTTATTTTGGAGCCATTGGAAAAGGGGAAGAGGGAGTATCTTGGTTTAATGGTGTAAACCAAGTGGCTTTGTTGTATTTATCGTGAATGTTCACCATACATAAGCCAAGTTGCAGATTGCTTGGTTGATTTCTTGTTGAGAGACATACCTTTTTTAGTAGTGATTTATTGCATGATGAGGTGTGAAGTCATGTACTTATGGGTATGAATCTTGCAAAGCATATATGATGCTTTATCATGATGGAGGAGTATTCTCTAACGTTTTAGAGGCATTAGAGTTATAGGTTTCATATTCAAAAGGAGTTCAATGGTGCTACACAAAACACTTTTCTCCTAAAGTGGGAGTGTTAGCTTTTGGGGTTACTCTGTAAGTGTTATCACCCACTGCTAATTCATTATAGATGATTCACGTACATATGGATGGTTGATTTTGGGTGGATTCTTGACATTGGTTAGAGTGTTAGTACAATGACCTTACATAAAAGGTTTTTACTCTGATCGACATGATGACTATCCCATAAGGTGAACAGAATGAGGGAGTCAGTTTCTCAATAAGGAGAGGTGCATACGTAGGAGTATCTCTAGGAGCTTCATGGAAGGATCGTTTCCCTAGGAAATGTCTCTTAGAATTATTAAGAAAGGTATATGCTTTCCAAGGCTGTTAAAGGAATAATTTGAGTATTTATCTCTCATACATAGTTTGGTTATAAAATTCCTCACGCCTACCAATGGAAGTCAAGTGTTGATCATGTCAAAGTCCTTTTAGGCTTGAAGACAATTCAGAGGGTTCTCTTTTTCAATGATACTATTGTTTCATACCTAGTTTTGATGGAATGGTATTTTATATGTATTGGATTTTAGCCTTCGGATGGATTAGTATTGAGCTTGCATATTAGGCCATTTGTTGTCATCTTTTTTTCCATTAGTGTCGTTATATACTAGATAGAGTATAAGGGATTTATAGTTGAAAGAATGTTTTTCAGGAAACAATAAGGTACAAGCTTGCCAATGTTGTTAAAGGAATATTCTAAACTCTCAACTCTCATATATAGTTTGGATGAAAAGTCATTTGTCTTCAAAGAGGGTATGGGCCTGCTAGGCCTACCAATGTTAGTCAAATCATTCTGTTAGCACTCTGTAAATTTCCCAGAGGTTGACAAAGAAGGAATCCACAAAGGTAACTTTATCCAACCCCTTTTAAAGCTAGGATCCAGCCCTTCCAACTTCAGAGAGGGATCTCTCTATATGATTTAGCTTTGTTTTTAATTTAGATATTAGGCTAGGTAAAAGGAACAAGTATGTTTTGTTGTAAAAGGGTTTATAAATTGGTTGAGATAGTCTACACATCCATTGGGCTATGGGGTCTGTATTTAAACAACTATGAGATACAACCAGAAACGCCAAAGAAGAATTTCACGGGGCGAGATAATGTACTCAACTTGATCTTTTAGTAATTTAAATGATGGACAGAAGAAAATATAAGAAAAATAACTTCGACTAACAAGCAATTAAGAATTTCTTAATCGAAGATATCAGAAGATAAACATTAAAATCTTTAGAATCGGAAACAGGGTATCAAAGACAAATCCTGCAACATTACGTTACTCTTAAAGATTAGTTCTAGAAAACAAAATGATTATAGAGAAAGAAAAAAATTCAACTTAGAAAATTAACATCACCAGTGAACACACGCAAGAATCCTGTAAAAGTGCCTCCTTTTTATTAATGGCAGATCTCTTCAAAAATAGTACAGTTTGATAGCGATAGGGTGTGTGAATCAACAACCCTCAATACTTCGAGAATTGAAGTATTTATAATTCAAATTACAAACGTTCCTATCATAACTGATCAGGACGTGCTCATTCTATTTTTAGTCTAACTACTTTAACTAATCAAAACTGTTTGATGACTCGGTACAACTGCATGCGGAATTTCTGGGGTAGGTCGTTGGCGAGGCGCCTTCGCAACCTCTTCTGACTGGACAGGTGACTGGATTGTGACAGCTCATCTGCTAATCTAATAGATCACAAAGTTCTTCCCATCTGAGATGACTTGGCACTGTGACTTTAAGTAATCTCCGATACACTTCATCCATGTCTGTATACTTAGCAAATGTAGGCTTAATGAGGAATATATATCTAATCTCGTGTTGGATACTAATATCCAACTGCAGGGCATCCATGAATTCTTTACCTGTGATGCTCCCTTGTATCCCTGCAAACTTGGAACTGTCCTTAGACACTTCAGTCAATCTTTTCTTGTAATCAGGGAGTGTCATTAATTTGTCATTAATGACCTTCAGACCAGGTAGACCTTTCTTTTGGAGAGCATCAATCTTATTGAATAACTTCTGTACTCCCTGATCCATGACTTGAACCTTTTCCTCAAGCTGAAGCATTAGACTTCTCTTGGTTAAAACCCTTTTTACTTCGATTATAGTCTCTGTTCTATCTTCGATCTTTAGTTCTTCTAGTTCCTCTCTGGTCTTGGAATTCAGGAACCTGATGATCTCATTTGCTTGTGCTGGCATGTCTCCCAGTTCCACTCTGATTTTCTCAACATCCTGTTTGCTCCTCTGGAGCAACTCATTTTGTTCAAACATGATTTGAATCATTGGCCAGATTTCATTGATGGACTTGGTGATGTCTGCCCATACAATCTCTTTGACCTCAACCAAAGTCTTCCCTGCCATTGTTTGCTTTTGGAGCCGCTGTAACTCCTTCCTGATATGCTTTGTTACCTACTTTTCTTTGGATAGGCTTGTCTGAAAGGAAGTTTTGAGCTCTTGGAGGTTCTCCACTTCTTTCTTAAGCCTGCTGATTTCTGTCTCTTGCAGGTTCATTTTCTCCATGGACTTGGCAAGGTCTGTTGTTCCTTCTGGTAGTG
>ML786511.1:475372-520749 GCA_009831015.1 Picea engelmannii | reverse complement strand
TTTCTTTGGATAGGCTTGTCTGAAAGGAAGTTTTGAGCTCTTGGAGGTTCTCCACTTCTTTCTTAAGCCTGCTGATTTCTGTCTCTTGCAGGTTCATTTTCTCCATGGACTTGGCAAGGTCTGTTGTTCCTTCTGGTAGTGACTTGGTGTTGAGATGGGATGCCAGGAATGAAGACAAAGGGAAACATGGAAAATTTGATAATCTGTGGACAAGGCCATATATGATCCAAGCTTTCAGAGGAAACAATGCCTTTTTGTTAAACAATGCTGATGGGTCAGATCTGCCAGGAGCACTAGTGAATGGCAGGATGTTGAAACATTATGTACCCCCTCAGTAGAAGATTTGAGTTTTCCACTCTCCACTGTACATACCATTTCAATTTTCATTTATTACTTGCATTTTTCTGAGCGTGGAACATTAGTCAGTTGGTTGAAGCCCGAAGAGAAGGCCCTAAGCTACTGATCATTGTTTTTCCATTTTTGAGAATAAAACCAATAAAGGCTACTAGACAGATTTGTTCAGAATGACAGGAACCAGGATTCTTGGCACTTAACAGGGCAAGTACCATCCCCAGGTGGAGCCGCTGTTATCACCCCATAAATTATGGGAATCAATTGATGACTTGGATATTATCTGTATCTAGTGATTTTGTTGACAAATGATGTTTCATTCTTCAAATAATTTGTAAAAAGAAAAAAGAAAAGAAAAGGAAAAAGAAAAAAGAAAGAAAAAGAAAAGAAAAAGAAAAGAAAAGAAAAAGAAAAGAGGGTATAAAAGAATTAAAAGAAAAGCCCCATGCAATAACAATGACTTGGCCATACCTTTCAAGCATGGCCAAGTTCTTTTAAATTTAATGTTGCTAGATTAGTGAATAAATCTGACCAGACTGTCTAATCCTGGTCAGATATCCCTTAGGTTAGATTAGCGAATAAATCTGACCAGACAGTCTAATCCTGATCAGATAGCCCTTAGGTAGAGTAATTTCTTAACCCAACAGTCTAATCTGGGTTAATTGTCCTAGGAAGATAGGTTAGCCTGTAGGTTAGTTGCTTCATTTGTTTCACCACCTATGTAACCAGATTGATGAAAATGCTACATCATGTCCCCTTTGCCTAAGAATAGTTTAGTTGATGTCCCCTTGGTGGTGTCAATGTGAAAAATTGGGAAAAACCCATAAAATGCTTTATATCCTAAGTTTTTCCCCCAAATACTTTTCCTCTGCTCTCAGTTTATGTTTCCTGCACATCTCAATGGTTCGGATCCAGGCGCCAAGATCTACGGTTCACATCGTATTCCGGACCCCCCCGACCATTCTACTTTTAACCGGGGGGGGGTCCGGAATCGTAAATAACATGGGTGCTCATCTGGACGGCTCAGGGCGGAGCGCTTAAATCTACGGTCCACATTGGATTTCGGACCCCCCGTCCGTTCTGCCTTTAATGGAGGGGGGGGGGTCCGAATGAGTATTAAGGAGCGCGCTAAGATCTGCGGCCAGGAAATAAGCGCGCAGATCTAGGGCTCACCATGAATTTTGGACCCCCCTTAGTGTTCTTCTTTTAACCAAAGGGGGGGGGGGGTCCGGAATGAATATTCCTTTCGGCGGGCCCCTTGTTACATGTGGCATTGTCCTATTGGTCCAGAAGTCCTATCCCTCACATGCTATCTGACAACCCGTCACTCATGGACGTCATCCTCCACTGAGTCCACTTGTTCCACTTGCTCCTGGGTTCGTTTCACATCCCATAACTGTTGTCAGTCCCTGTTGTCAGTACCTAAGTCCCTCACTCATGAACAACCCCTTTTGGCGACTTTTACCTCCAATCACCAGCCTCCACGTCACCCGTCCATATGCTTTGGCCACCGTCACCTGCCATATCACCCCCAAGTGGATCGTTGTCCATTAATAACTAGATAACATACCTGTTGTCATGCTGACCATTTTCCCGCGTCCAACCGACCCAGTTTTAAATAAAATTACCGTTCTCCCTCATCATTCACTATTCGTCCGTCGCAGCAGAAAATTTTACTCATACGCCTCCATCGCTTTTCCGCCACCTTCATCCACAATCAGTCGACCCCACTAACATATTGTTTATTGCAGGTACTGTTGCAGAGATGGCGCCAAAGCCAAGGCCAGCGGAAGGAGAAGAGAATCCTTTTCTTCCTCCTCCTGTTGACTTGAAAAAAAATCCCGTTGGTTGATAAAGATAGATCGATCGCAGATACCATTTGCGACGTCGATTTTGCAGACCTCCAGTCATGGCTCCGGGATGTGTTCCTAGACCAGAGCGATGAAATTGGACTCTGGGAGTCCAATTTTCCCCTGTACATGTCCCCCCAGATCCACCACTTCCCTGAATTCGCGTTGAAATGCCAAGCCCACTATATCCCCGACCAGAGGGCCATCGTCTCCTCATCTGGAGACGTCCTCTTCTTCATCACTCCCGAAGACATTAACTAGATGATGCAAATTCCCCGTGCTGAATCTGCATCCCCTTTCAATTTAGAAATCCTCACTGAGTTATATCAGAAAATGACCTTTCCTCATAGAGCTCAGATATTCGAGCTTTTCCTCCCCACTTCCGCACCTCTCCCTTCCACAAATCCCCCTTACCCTTCATCCATGTTCTCCACCAAAGGAAACCAAATCATTTCTTCCCTCTATGCCCTGCTTGGTTACTATTCTGACCAATGGGTAGATGAGCCCATCCTGGGTTTTCTGTCCATTTTCTCAAACGATGAAAAGCCCACAACGCAGTTCGACTACATCACCTTCTTGGCCGATAATATTCACGAACAAATCGTGAATTTTGGCACAGAGGGCATGTTCAGATATTCTTCCATACTGGTGTACATGTTAGTTGACTTTCAAGCCGAAAAATTCAGTTTCTCCATGCAAAAGATGGACGCAGACGGAAGGCCCCAACCAATCACAGCATGGACTTCTCTTCTGAAGCAAAACTCTGTTGAATACGACTTCAAAGCTTTCACTGATCAGTTTTACCACCCGGTGGTTAGCATGTTGGGTGGCAGGCCTGAGCCACGAATAAATGATGAAGTCCAGAGAATTCTACATCTCTCGGACCACGCAAAGACAGGAGACTGGTACCTGTACCAGAACTACACCGAGATCAGAGTTTTCGGGTGCGAATTGGCACCTTACAAACTACCTCAATATGTGCCGGTAAGAATCTTTGCGTTAGAATATATTAGACAGATAATGAATTCAGATGACATTCATTTTGTTTCCTTGAAGAAGAAGTAGCAATTGAGGATCAAGGGGCAGATAGGTTCTTTCATCTGCAATAGTCGAGGCGATGGGGAGGAAGCTGACAGAATGTTGAGGGAGATGAAATTCTTTGCAAGTTTCCCATGGCACTATGATCCCTGCGGGATCATCTCAGAAATGCGGGTGAGAAATAAGAATATCCTGTATGTACATGAGTCTAAGCCCGAGATAGAAAAGTTTGCTAATCAGATAGTATGGGTGCCTGATACCTTAATTGAGATGGAGCAACAAGTTGAAGTGGAACAACAGGTGCCCTCGATGAGTGTGCCACCCACTACCACACCTCAGGTCCCCAAGGAGAAGAGGCTCCGACATGAGTCGTCTCCTCCTGTAACAGAGGTGTCATCAGAAGAGTTCCAGATGCACACCAAGAGGCCAAAGACAGTTTCAACGCCTGGCGCGACAGTAGAACAAGAAGTCCCACCTACCACAGTAGCTACCACAGGGATCAAGCCGGTCATTCTACCTTTTGGCTCGAGCCAACATAAGGCAATCACCACAGCAATACTGAAGAAATCCACAGATTCTCCCCTGGATACTCAGCCAAGCAAGGCTGTGCCCAAGTTGGGCATTTTTGAAAAGTACGAATTGATCAAGAAAAAGAACCAGACCCTCACTAGCAGTACTTACGCCCAGTTCCGGAAGCAGTCATCCATGGCACAGCACAGGCTGCTGTCAGCATTTGACACAGATAAAGGTAGAATGCACATGGCATACCTCCAAGCATAGGTACCGGATCCCAAGGTTATTTCAGACTACAAGAGGGCCACTTTCGAATTCCAAGCGAAAGACGTGCACCCAGCAGATCAGATGGATCTGCATAAACAAACAGGGGAGATGGTTTTTCACACATTGGCACATGCTTCAACTTCCACAGCAAAATTCCAGGTGTCATTGAACAACGCTCAGACGCAACTTAAGATGGAAAAGATATCATCTTTTGCGAAGGACAACAGAAATAAGACCTTGGAGGCGTTGGTTTTAAAGATCGGCTACGATCCTTCAAATGTGAAAGCTGCAGAAGAGATGATAAAAAAGAAAAATGCTGACATCGCATCCTTAAGAAAACAGTTGAAGCTCCCGCCCACAAAGGACTCTCAGGCGAAGGAGATAGTAGAGAAAGAAGGTGAGAAGGATGAGATGCTAAAGTTGCTCATGGAGCAGAATGCTCAGCTCAAGGAAATGGAAGCTGAGTTGGAAAAATTATTGAAAGAGAAAGAACAGATGAAACCAATGGAATTCATTCCATTGAGTGCTATTCCTATCTCAGGAGCAAGCGCAACAACAGTGACAGCAATCCCCTCTGCAACACCAGTGTCACTACCAGAAGGAACAACAAACCTTGTCAAGTCCATGGAGAAAATGAACCTGCAAGAGACATAAATCAGCAGGCTTAAGAAAGAAGTGGAGAACCTCCAAGAGCTCAAAACTTCCTTTCAGACAAGCCTATCCAAAGAAAAGCAGGTAACAGAGCATCTCAGGAAGGAGTTACAACAGCTCCAAAAGAAAACAATGGGAGGGAAGACTTTGGTTGAGGTCAAAGAGATTGTATGGACAGACATCATCAAGTCCATCAATGAAATCTAGTCAATGATTCAAATCATGTTTGAACAAAATGAGTTGCTCCAGAGGAGCAAACAGGCTGTTGATAAAATCAGAGTGGAACTGGGAGACATGCCAGCACAAGCAAATGAGATCATCAGGTTCCTGAATTCCAAGACCATAGAGGAACTAGAAGAACTAAAGATCGAAGATAGAACAGAGACTATAATCGAAGTAAAAAGGGTTTTAACCAAGAGAAGTCTAATGCTTCAGCTTGAGGAAAAGGTTCAAGTCATGGATCAAGGAGTACAGAAGTTCTTCAATAAGATTGATGCTCTCCAAAAGAAAGGCCTACCTGGTCTGAAGGTCATTAATGACACTCCCTGATTACAAGAAAAGATTGACTGAAGTGTCTAAGGACAGTTCCAAGTTTGCAGGGATACAAGGGAGCATCACAAGTAAAGCATTCATGGATGCCCTGCAGTTGGATATTAGTATCCAACACGAGATTAGATATATATTCCTCATTAAGCCTACATTTTCTAAGTATACAGACATGGATGAAGTGTATCGGAGATTACTTAAAGTCACAGTGCCAAGTCATCTCAGATGGGAAGAACTTTTTGATCTATTAGATTAGCAGATGAGCTGTCACAATCCAGTCACCTGTCCAGTCAGAAGAGGTTGCGAAGGCACCTCGCCAACGGCCTACCCCAGAAATTCCGCATGCAGTTGTACCGAGTCATCAAACAGTTTTGATTAGTTAAAGTAGTTAGACTAAAAATAGAATGAGCACGTCCTGATCAGTTATGACAGGAACGTTTGTAATTTGAATTATAAATACTTCAATTCTTGAAGTATTGAGGGTTGTCGATTCGCACACCCTATCGCTATCAAACTGTACTATTTTTTAAGAGATATGCCATTAATAAAGAGGAGGCACTTTTACAGGATTCTTGCGTGTGTTCACTAGTGATGTTAATTTTCTAAGTTGAATGTTTTTCTTTCTCTGTAATCATTTTGTTTTCTAGAACTAATCTTTAAGAGTAACGTAATGTTGCAGGATTTGTCTTTGATACCCTGTTTTCGATTCTAAAGATTTTAATGTTTATCTTCTGATATCTTCGATTAAGAAATTCTTAACTGCTTGTTAGTCGAAGTTATTTTTCTTATCTTTTCTTCTGTCCATCATTTAAATTACTAAAAGATCCAGTTGAGTACATTATATCGCCCTGTGAAAGTCTTCTTTGGTGTTTCTGGTTGTATCTCATAGTTGTTTAAATACAGACCCCATAGCCCAATGGATGTGTAGACTGTCTCAACCAATTTATAAACCATTTTACAACAAAACATACTTGTTCCTTTTACCTAGCCTAATATCTAAATTAAAAACAAAGCTAAATCATATAGAGAGATCCCTCTCTGAAGCTGGAAGGGCTGGATCCCAGCTTTAAAAGCGGTTGGATAAAGTCACCTTTGTGGATTCCTTCTTTGTCAACCTCTGGGAAATTTACAGAGTGCTAACACATTCCAAATCCATTTTAGGCCTAGAGACAATTCAAAGGGTTCTCTTTTTCAATGATATTGTTGTTTCATACCCATTTTTGTTGGAATAATTTATATATATTGGTTTTCAACCTTTGGAGGGATTAGTACTGAAATTGAATATCAGGCCATTGGATTTCTTTTCATTGGAGTTGTTATAGACTAGATAGAGGATAAAGGATTTATGGTTGAAGAATTTTTTTTTAGAAAACAATGTGAAGGTAGATAGGAAGGGATGCTTGCCATACCCAAGGGAGTGTAAGTTTTATTTTTTGAAAATGCTGAAAAATATATCTGCAGAATGTAAATTTTTATATCTAATAAAAGGTTACAACTTTTTTCTAGGGAAAAAGGTGAAGAACATACACAAAATTTTAAGGAAAAAGGTGAACCTTGTAAATTGTTCCTACAAAATATTTAGAAGGTAAAAAAACCTGCGTATATTTATAAAGATATATTTGAACAAAATATAATCCTAGTAATTTATGCCTCGAACTTACAATTTTCCGCTTCTCTACTACTAAAAAGACCTAAAATTATGATATGTTTGATAAACAAACTCCTTTGTAGTATTCAAGCAAGGTATGTTGCACAATTGTCATGACCTAACAAATTTTTCATAAGAAATAAGTAACTAGAGATATAGGAAACAATGTTGATAGCCTATGGACATCATCAACATAATAAATTAGCCTTTCATTCATTATAAAGTATATCACACAACATACCAAATTGATTAATGATAATAACCTATGAAAAATCCCATAGATTATGATTTACAATTTAGAACAGTTACATAAATTGAGCCTTTAAAAGATTATCTTGAGACGTTTTGCATAATATGTTATTGCATATAAAATTTGTTTAAATTAAAGTCATCGGAAAATAATTTCATGACTAACCTTTCTATTCTTGAAAATCCGAAGTCATTTGATTGCCCAAAACTGTCATAAAAAAATTGATGAACAAATTGACGACAATGTTCAATAAATAAAAAATCCTTTAGTTAAGAAAATGAAAAAAACCACTATTGTCCCAAAGGTAAATTGAGTGAAATAAGTTTGGAAACTAGAAGATGAGCCATCACTTGGATGGTACTATATGAAATATTTTCCATTTGAAAAACTTGATGGGATGGGACCCACCTATCGTGTGAAACAATGGTAGGATGCCACATGGAAGGTTCGTCAAGGATAGGACCTTTGTCCCATCTATGTGTTGGATTACTGAGAGGGGGGGGGGGGGNGAGAGGGGGGGGGGGGTGAATCAATAATAGAGAAATTCAATAATTTTTAACCACAATATGAAAGTGTTATATCAATGTATCATTGTCATCCAATAGTTGTAGAGTAAATAAACAATGAACAAATGATCAATCATACACATACACAGTACACCATTGTTTTTACGTGGAAACCCAAAGTGGGAGAAAACCACGAAATATTTTTTATTATATGTCATTAAGAATTACATTCATTGGAAGCACCAACTTCCTTTGTTTTCCAACTGCAACTGGAAGGAGGCTCCAACCCCCTAATTTCTCAGGCTACAACCTGAGGGAAGCTCCAACTCCCCAATTCTCTGGCTACAACTAGAAGGAGGCTACGACCTCCTATGTTCTATGTCTATAACCGGAAGGTGGCTACAACCACATGTCCTTTCCACTTCCAACCACCCTGAAATATAAGTAGAATGATGGAACCACTGTCACACTATCACTGTGAGATATATTGTTGTAAGCCTGTACCAATCAACCTGTACCATAAACAAGTGCATCAACCATGCACCAACATGTACCTCAATCTGTAATCAACCTGTACCATAAACAAGTGAATCAACCATGCACCAACCTGTACCAAACTTGTACCATGAACACGTGTATCAACCATGCACCAAACCTGTACAAATAACATGTCACAACAACCTGTCCAAACAACCTAACACAACAACTTGTCTCGTCAATATTATCAACCAAATCATATCTACTCACCAAGATCAATCACCAAGACAACTTTCAAAGATGTGCATGAACCAAGCATAACACAACAACTTATAATCATCACCAAGATCAATATGTGTTTCTAATAATATACCAATACAATTATGTTACATCATCCATAAACTATGTGTCAACAATACTACTAACAAGTGCCTCCAACCATGTACAAAGTATTTACCAATCATGTATCAACTACTCATCAACTATGACTCATCAAGATGTACCAACATCATCAACTATACACCTCATGTATGTGCCAACTCATCAACTACTTGTCTCAGCCATGTACCCAACATGTACCTCAACCAAAATATCTCATCAATTTCATCATCCAAATCTGATTTGTAACTCTATAATAGACCTGGTGTATATGATCACATACCTGCAAACCTTCATTAACTTTAACAACAAGAGACTAGCATGTTCATCAAACTTTTCTTTAGTCTCACATGACTAGTTTTGGATTAGTCAACATCCCTAACTTGAAATAATCATAACTATGTACCTGTAATGAATTAAGATATGAAAATAGTACACAATTTTCGTCAGTGTGTTTTATGCAATTCCTCCAGGTTTCACTACTTGGAACCTCTCAAAAAAGGAGTTATAGAAAAAATGGCATACCTTGTTGAATTCTGGATTATTATAGAGAGAGAAATTGTAGAGTGTGCCACAAACAGAATATTTGTTGAATGAATTTGAAAATTTTACATAGAATACTAAAGACCATACTCTAACCAACACATTTGGTCTTACTTTATTTGGATCTGTTATGAATAATTTATGACGTTTTTACCCGAAACACATGTTTCCACGGAGTGTAATTCCAAAACTACAACAATCTACAAGCTGAAATTTGTACCACAACTACTTGGATATGTTTTCTCAATGGCCTATCAATTTAACGGTCTGAAGCATTCTATAAAAAACGTTATTGCGAAAATGGTGAGATGGCCTGTAAATAACATACCTTGGAAAGCATCATCAAAAGAATTTATCCTCCCTTGAATTTCAGCTTTCTTTACTTCACCTTCTCTCTGAAATTCGACTTAGATATCCTTTGGTTACCATAGTCACCTGTAGATATTCAATATGCTCAAGTGTGATATAAAATGAGAGAGTCTTGCCTCTTATTTATACTTTCATGTAGCTTCCTCAAGGGGTTACCTTTTAACCATCTTAACCCACTTTCCTTATTTTAGTGTTAACCAACTTCTAACTACTTGTCCAATTAGTAATTTATCCATTAAATTGATTATTTAAATAATTTATTTTGTATCCACTTTGACTTATAGTACACTCATCACTTCACTTTACCTCGAGGGGTTACCTTCTAACCATCTTAAACCACTTTCCTTATTTTAGGGCTAACCCACTTCTAACCACTTGTCAACTTAGTAATTTATCTATTAACTTTATTATTTAAATAATTCCTTGTGTATTCACTTTGACTTACATTACACTCATCACTACACTTTATTATTTACATTCTAAAATCCCTTAAACCACTTTGACTACTTTGACCTTTTGGGGTTTCTAGAGGACTCATGAGGGTTCTCCAACTTCACATGGCCATAACTCTCTAACCGTGAGGAGTTACGTGACGTTCCACATACCAATGGAAATGGCATGAAATGTAATATCCATCTAGAATAGTTTTTCCTATAAATATATTGAAAATCATACCATTATCCAGCAAACAAACTTGGGTCCATTACCCAAACCTGGGTTCTCCAACTTCTCATGGCCATAACTCTCTAACCGTGAGGAGTTATGTGACGTTCCACATACCATCGGAAATGGAATGACATGTACTATCCATATAGAATAGTATTACCTTCAAATATATTAAAACTCATACCATTATACATGAAACAACCTTGGGTCCATTACCCAAACCTTTGTGCTACTAGACTTTCTCCAAGGGTTGACATCAATCACTAAGGGTTGACATCAATATACAATATCACTCTCCAATGGTTGACATAAATGACAACCAACAATCCATACCAATTGTCCATCAACCCAAGCCAACTGTTTGACAATGGTAAGATTCCACGTGGAAGGTTCGTCAAGGATAGGACCTTTGTCCCATCTATGGAATAAGAGAGCCTAGAGGCACTGCATGCAATCCACCAAATGCCACCTCAATAACCTTGTCCTGCACTTTGCGCTAAGAAAACTAGCTACCCTAACCTAGGGGGGAATCCCTATGATCCATCTAAGACAATCATTACAGTTTAAGTGGAGGTGTGAAGTATCTTAGATAAAATGTGAAATTTAGTAATCAATTACCAATATGCATTAATGTTGAGGAAAAAATTAAGTGTGCAAATTATTTCATTCATTACTCTTGAACTCATCCCAAGAAATCAATTCGCTCTTTAAAGACATCAAAACTTCAAGGAAATAAGTGAAGTGATTTTCTAGATTAATCATAAAGGAAACATGAACATCTCACCAATTTTCCAAGTTATTAAGTGTGAAGTATCCAAAGTGGCATTTTAAATGTTTACCAAATCTAATTTTCACTTTAAAAGATTATAGATCCTCCAAGCATCCATGTGTGCAATCCTGAGCATTGATTACAAAGTCATGGAATTTTAAAGGGAATGTCATTACTCAGTAAACTATGTGCAACTACCTCAATGTTTAAATTATCACCATTTCTCACAATTATGATATTAATGACAGGAATACAACAACCAATATCCAAATGAACTATGATCCATACTTAGAGTTATGACCAACGATATTTGAAGCATGAGTTGCAAAGTTATCCTTATGATCATGCAAGCAAATTAAAAAGCAATTGTACCAAAGCTAAAAGAGATTAATTCTTTTTCATGGACATTCAACCAATCAATATGAAACACATGTAGCATCAAATAAAAATTGTCTAGCATATCTAGATTTAGAAATATAATAGGAAAACCATTGAAACCATGTTATTGTTATATTCCAAATTAAGAAGTTGATCGTTGTTAAATGATATTAAAGTCTTAATGTTGTGTCTTGATGTAAAAGGAAGTATTATTATATAATAGCATCAGACTTAAAGTGTTGTTGCAAGATATAAACCAAGAAGTTTAGTGTTGTGAGTTATATATTAGCACATAATCGTAGGAGCACATTCTAGATTGTATCCCTTAGATATGGAATGAACCTCAAATGTTACAACACAATATTATTACCATCACTTAAATCCTTTGTCTACGATGCAAAGATTTATTAATTGAACCCTTTTTTGGAAATCATTCTACGTTATTGAGCATTGATCCATTACTTGTTACGAGACAAAAAAGAAATTACCATCTTTTGACATCTTCTTTTCCTTATTTTTTATCCCTTTTCGTTTACATGTAACCTTATATGATCCCATTTTTATGCTCATATGCGGGATCTAGGCTCAAAGTATTTTCTATTACATTTATTATTATTTTCATTGAATTATGATTAACATTAGGGAGAATTAGTGTATTAAGTATTTACTTTTGAAATAATGGCTCATGTGTGAACAAGTTGTTATAGGAATGGGTCCACAAGCTACAAGGCTGAAGAAAATTCAAACTAATGGTGATGAGTATCTATAGATCCATGTCTTGAAGATTTAACATGCCACGAAAGAGGGAATCAACCACCACCAATCATGTAGCCACTTGGGGAAGACAACAAAACATATATTTCATGGTTTTAATTATTGGAAGATAGATTTCTATGTTCCCACGTGTACATATCCATTTTTATTATATATTTAAAGATATTCCATTTGTATATAATGGATCTAGGGATCCCAAAACCATTATTAACTATTTTAAACATATTTTTAGCAAGTTATTGTAACCCACATGACTTATTTCTAATTTGATAAGTAGTGGCATTCCAAAATATGTGGAGAGTTAGCATGAATCTTAAAACTAATTATGAACTCCATAGAGAATTCATTCTCCTTTGTACTTGCATTATTTCCATACTAGAGAAAAGAGAGCAGGTCAAACTCACCTTCTAGTTGGGTTTCTCCCGTAAAGGTTTCCCAGAGGATATATTTGTGTTATTTTTTGGATGGCGTGTGATTGTATTTTGTTGTTCTCTATTTTCATCATTTTATCTATTTCATGCATAAGTAGAAAATCAGTAATTAAAGATTTTGGACTCTAAAGGAATTTAACCTTCATAGTGTATATTTCAGTTTTGTTTATTAGATATGTTGTGATGAACTGTTCCAGTGAAATATCCATGTAAGTTTACAGATCATGTGACAACAAGTAGAGTAAGGGGCATAAGTGTGGTGAGAGGAAATTATTCTACATTTATTGTGAACAGGAAGAAGATAAAGAACTAGAACCATCACACAATCTAGAACTAGAATAGACTACTCCAACCACATATTGTCATGCATTGGTTGGCATCAAAACTCCTTAAACTCTCAGGATAGAAGGATATATCAAAAACAAAATGGTAACAATGTTGATTAATTATGGTAGTACCTAGAACTTCATTAATTGCATATTAGCCAAACTTCTCAATTTATTTATCTATCTAGCACTAGGTTTTCAAGTAATCATTGCAGATGGAGGTACCATAAATTGTCCCGAGAAGTTCCATAGCATTAATCTCACTATGGGGGTTTATTTATTAGATAGTATTGTTATATATCAAATTGTAGGTTGGGAAAATCCAGACCCAACCACAAATCAAGTACTACAACATGGGAATACTACACCCAATGTCACCTCGATGTAGGTCTTGCACTTCAAGGGTGACTAAGTCACTCTAGGGAGGCGATATCAGTGACTCTAGGGGGAATGAGATGGATATGGATAGAGATGGAAGTGAAGCCCCTATAGGTCAAGTCTAAGTGGAGTGAATTGTGGGAAGAGATGCCTTGTAAGTGAAGTGATTGTTTCCCCAAAGATATAGTACTTCTTCAGATGTTTGTACCTGCCTAAGACACAACAAAATCCAACTTGCAATGATATATGTTAGTATGGATCAGCAAGTTAAGTTTGTTGTCCCTAATTTGCAGCAATATATGACCGTTTATATTAGCAAATAAAGCATCTAAATCAGTATACAAATATCTAAACTAGTTAAGCAAATCAACATCAAGATTAGCAATGAATATAGGCTGAAAAATGGCAGTTCGAAATTGAATAAAGCAAGTTGTTATAACATGTATATTTATGCAGAAAATTGTGGTCTTATGGATGTACATTTCAGTCACTGATATCATCAAATTTCACCATCAAAATATGCCAACAATTATCTCAAAAGATGTGCCTTAATTATTGGAGTTAGTGTGCAAAATTTAGGAGCTAGTCTAAGGTTAGTTTAGGATTTATGGTTAGTCATTTATCTAGGTTAGATCAGCCCTAATGGCTGTAGGTTATGGTTTTTAACAGAAATTAAAGTAGTGGTAGATAGGGGACACCATTTAGTGGAAGACTCCTCTCAATGAGGAAAACCAACTCCAAGCAAGAGACATTTCAAAAGATAATAAAAAAAATCATGTTTCCCAAGGCAGTGATTTTATATCTCCAATGCAAAAAATATATGACTAGTGCCTTTATTATTGGGTTAATGGATTCAAATAAAATAAATAGCTATAGAAGATACCTCCCTGGGGTGTAAGCCCTTTTACTTCTCAAGGCAAGTTTCTCTAGCTAGGGTTTAAGCTCGGAGGGTGTATGTCCTTATACTTCTCTTAGCAAACCCTTGTTTAACTAATAACATGAAGCATAAAATGATGAAGACTATGGTGGGGGTGTATGCCCTTATACTTCCCACCTAGCTCCTAACACAACAATCCTTGACTTGAAAGAATGATAGCATAAGAGTAAAAGACCATACCAAAATCAAGAAAGATGTTTAGATAATCCACCATAAAATCTAGAAAGCATTCATCCAAGGCTAGCGCCTCACTCCTCCATCAACCATTCATCAAGAAAGCCATAAAAAAGGGCACAAGAGATAAATAACGTTGAATATAGAGAAAATTTCATACCAATACTTCTCACAATGAGGGAGAGTTATGTTAAAATGATATCTTATGATCTCTTATTTATGTGAAATGTCACCAAGGTGACTTGTCCACAATTTAAGGGGTAAAACACAAGACTAGGGGTAAACAACCCTAATATTCCTCCCTTTAACAAAATAATATTAAACAATTCATTTAAAGTTTCACTTTTGCACAAATAAACCTTAATTTTACATGGATGTCTCCCCTTTAGAGAACGTTTTTCCACTTTGAAGAAGTCCTTGGTGCTGAAGATGCATGGGTAGGCCTCCAAAGACCACATGTCAAGAATCTATACAATCTCATCATGGTGAAGACCCTCTTCTCCTCAAAACTTCCATGTGTCAATGAGTGGCACCTCACCACCAAGCCCTAACTCCCTTAGCTGACATCATGCCTCTATGAGTGACATTTTTCCTCTCCTAGGAAAAATGTTTGGCATGTGGGGGATAGGTTATGTCATCCAAGTCAATATCAAGGCCTTCCTAGTCCGATCTTTCTCATCTGGCATTAGGCCCTTGGAATCCAACTTGTGGGATTGTAGCCCCATGGAAGCCCAAGCTAGGTTTGTTCTCCCAAAATTGTCCACCAACTAGGTTTTGCAAAGAAAAATGAGCACGCCCTCCAAGGATCTCAAGTCATAACATCATGATAAGTGAATCCAATCAATAAATGAGACACCTAATCATGTGCATCAAATATCACTATATCAAACAATTAAACGCTCAAATACACTACGCGACTTGTCAAGCTTGAATATGGGAGGGTTGACGAGGTGTCATATTGGGTAGATCTTACCCTAGGTCAAGGAGAGTTTCCAAAAGATCCCTTTCTAATCCATGTAAAGTGGATGAAGTGGTTGGGGTCAAGACTCAATGGACATAGGGTTCATGACATGCAAGGGGTCGTAGTGTCTCATTCATGGGTGCCTTTCTAGAGGGTGCGTGGTACCTTCATCTGCAATGCACTTTTTCCAAGCCCATCAATTTCCTTTTATCTTTATTTCTTTGTGTTTTCTTTCAATATAGAATAAGGAGAGGTTGAAGGTCACTTCCTTGGCTTGGTGATCAGATGATGGCAATGTCACCCACACACACCTAGTGGAAATGAGAAGGTTGGCTCATGATGATACTCCCTTTCTCTCAGCCATGCAATTGAGATCCATTAACCTGGTTTGGTGACCAGATGATGGAAATATCGTACCACTAGATATTCATGGACGTGATAAGTCGAATCGTGATGAGACCTTTTATCCTTCAACTAACCTTTTAAGCATTATTTATTATATTGTGGGTCCCCTTTACTCAAAGATAAGTGTTTCACTGCTTTCTTGGGTGATCCTTGGGAAAAGCATCTGGAAGGTTTATACAAGGATTTTATCTTTTACCCAACATCAACCCCTCTAGTATTTCATCCCTTTCTTCCCATAGAATGAGGGACAACCCCTTCTTGGGTCAAGACACCCTAAAATCCCAACAGATAAGGAAACAGAGGTGAATAATGATGGAAAGTGGTAAGTATGGTGGGGAAAGTTACAATGGATATTTAAGGGAGTTCTAGTATCAAACCCATCCCAAGGAAGACCACCTACTAAGGAATAATTTCAACCACGAAGGTGAAGCATGGAAAAATTCATAATGTCCAAGCATATATCATGAAATCTAGATCAAATCTAAGATACAACATACTCAACATTTCAAGGGATACAACCATATATATATATATATATATATATATATATATATATATATATATTGAAATTTTGATGCTAACCCAATACATTAGCAAGATGCCATTGACAATTAACCAATGTACAATTGACAATGAAGAGGCATTTTTGATGTTTGACCAATGATATATCGACATATGACCAAACCATGAAGCACCTTGTCCAACAAAAAAACAATGTTTCACCAAGTGTGTACCAATGGTGGGCTAAGTTTTGACCTACTGAACTAATGCTTTATCGACAGATCACTAACATTGTACCAATGCTTTTAAGAAATTTCCTACTAGCTTGAATGGCATTCGATCAATGTGCTTTGTATGTCATCTTCAATTGACTAATACTCTATTGACATCTGACCAAACATTGAAGAAATGTTTCCTACAAACAATTGATGTTACATCAACTATGTATGGATACCGAGCTACGCTTTGATATTGTTGAACTAGCACTTAATTAACATATAACCAATGTCGTACCAATATTTTTACAAAATTTTCAATTAGGTTGACTGACATCCAATCACTGTGTTTTCTATGTCATATGTGTTGATGAAGCATCAAAATGCTAACAGTGACAAAGAAAAATTTTGGACACAAAAAACTACCATGTGGCACGCTATTGTGATTTAAATTGTGACAATAAGTCGACACTGTTAAACTATTCTTGAACTTGCAATGGATTCGGTCTGATGTTGAAATATTCTTTCTTCCAATGTTTTTTCCACAAATCTAATGTGAATCCCACATCAAGAAATGTACCCAAAACTAGTGGTGGGGACAAAATCAAGCTAATCAACAAAACATTGCAAATAACCCAAGTACAATACCCGCTAGAAGTGATGAAGAAATAAGTCATGCAAGCAACTCAAACAATGACAATGGATCGAGAAATGACATTAGTTTGAGATGTGAATGGCGATTAATATAATTTATTGTTACAAGTTTCATATTTTGGAGTGTTTTTCTGTAAACATTAGAGATTTAGTTCAATGTGGACATATTATTCTAATTAGTATGATGACAGGTTACCAATAATTGTAACAATTATTTATTGACATTTTGATTATTGTGGACCTTTATGTTGTCCCATTTGGTAAGATGAAGGGTCCCTTCTTTGTATATAATAAAATAGGTTTCTTATTCCGTTGCAATCTCTAGTGTGATACAATGTTACAGTGTCCTTTAAATATATGGTCAATTTGCATTATTACAATGAAAAAATGTATAATTGGTTGTTTTATTTGTTTAAAAAACACAATACACTAATGTAATGATTATATTGAAACACATTAACTAAAATATAAAAAACAATATTATTATTAAAAAAATGATTTTTTTGATGATTAATTGAGATTTTGTAAAAAATACAAGAAGCTACATTTGCATACCCACAACGCAAACAAAAATAACATTAAAATATATCGATGCATTGTACTTGTTTGACCCTAATGGTGCACTTCATACCTATTTACACACTAATGCATTCCAATGATTGTTACACATCGATACATTTCAATGATTGTTATGCACTTATGTGATATACCTGTAAAAGCACATTGATGATAATAAATATAATAAGAGTAATAATACTCCTAACCAAAATAGAAACATCATTGCCTCCTATGATATTGTTATTGTTTTCATTATTGTTATAATTACCATTAACAAGACTTCATAGTGTGCAAGGATATATATGCACCAGTGTTAACACATATTATATGCACTGATGATTTAAAAAATATGATATGCATTAGTCCTTTCAAAATATCTAATACATATGGGCGATTTGAAAGTATACAATATGCACTACTGCATATTAAATATGTGTGCACTAGTACACCTTACTCATTTAAGTGCATAAAGAAAAAACTTCTATTAGGACTTCAACCTCCTAAATTTTTTAGTTATGATGGACATCTACTAAAACCCCCATTGTCAATAATGGAGGTGTTTTTTGATAATTTTATGCAATATTGTAACACCAAAACCTCTACTAAAACCTCCACTAAGTGGTGTTTTTCTTATAGTTTTATCTCTGTAGGATATCCTTTTTAGCACTTGATGTGGTGCCAAAAGAATTTAGAGCTCAATAGGAAGCATTGGTGCAGGGTTATGTTCCTTCATTTTTATAGATGGTCTTTGTTTTTTTGGAGCCCTTGGAAAAGGGGAAGAGGGAGTATCTTGGTTTGATGGTGTAAACCAAGTGGCTTTGTTGTATTTATCATGAATGCTCACCATACAAAAGCCAAGTTGTAGATTTCTTGGTTGATTTCTTGTAGAGAGACATCCCTTTTTTAGTAGTGATTACTTGCATGATGAGGTGTGAAGGCATGTACTTATGGGTATGAATATTGCAAAGAATATATGATGTTTTATCATGATGGAAGAGTATGCTCTCAACATTTTGGAGGCATTAGAGTTGTAGGTTTCATATTTAAAGGGAGTTCAATGGTGCTACACAAAACACTTTTCTCCTAAAGTGTGAGTGTTAGCTTTTGGGGTTACTCTGTAAGTTATCACCCACTTCTAATCCATTAGAGATGGTTCACGTACATATGGATGGTTGATTTTGGGTGGATTCTTCACATTGGTTAAAGTGCTAGTACAATGACCTTACCTAAAAGGTTGTTGCTTTGATCGACATGATGACTAGCCCATAAGGTGAACACAATGAGGGAGTCAGTTGCTCAATAAGTAGAGATACATACCTAGGAGTATCTCTAGGCACTTCAAGGAAGGAACATTTACCTAGGAAATGTCTCTTAGAATTCTACTATAGGATTTCATTCACAACTCTGGTGGAAATGTTTCTTAGAATTCTTAAGAAAGGTATAGGCTTTCCAAGGCTGCTAAAGGAATAATTTGAGTGTTTTTCTCTCATACATAGTATGGCTATAAAATTCCTCGGGCCTACCAATGGAAGTCAAGTGATGATCATGCCGAAGTCCTTTTAGGCTTGAAGACAATTCAGAGTGTTCTCTTTTTCAATGATATTGTTGTTTCATACCTAGTTTTGATGGAATGGTGTTTTATATGTATTGGATTTTAGCCTTTGGATGGATTAGTATTGAGCTTACATATTAGGCCATTTGTTTTCATCCTTTTTTCCATTAGTGTCATTATATACTAGATAGAGTATAAGGGATTTATAGTTGAAGGAATGTTTTTCAGGAAACAATAAGGTACAAGCTTGCCAATGTTGTTAAAGGAATATTCTGAACTCTCAACTCTCATATATAGTTTGGATGGAAAAGTTGTTTGTATTCAAAGAGGGTATGGGTCTAATAGGCCTACCAATGTCAGTCAAATCATGCCAAATCCCTTTTAGACCTAAAGACAATTCAAAGGGTTCTCTTTTTCAATGATATTGTTGTTTCATACCCATTTTTGTTGGAATAACTTTTATATATATTGGTTTTCAACCTTTGGAGGGATTAGTACTGAAATTGAATATCAAGACATTGGATTTCTTTTCATTGGAGTTGTTATAGACTAGATAGATGATAAATGATTTATGGTTGAAGGAATTCTTTTTAGAAAACAATGTGAAGGTAGATAGGAAGGGATGCTTGCCATACCCAAGGGAGTGTACGTTTTATTTTTTGAAAATACTGAAAAATGTATCTACAGAATGTACATTTTTATATCTAATAAAAGGTTACAATTTTTTTATAGGGAAAAAAGTGAAGAACATACACAAAATTTTAAGTAAAAAGGTGAACCTTGTAAATTGTTCCTACAAAATATTTAGAAGGTCAAAAAAACTGCGTATATTTCTAAAGATATATTTGAATAAAATATAATCCTAGGAATCTATGCCTCAAACTTACAATTTTTTTCTTCTCTGCTACTGAAAAGACCTAAAATTATGCTATGTTTGATAAACAAACTCCTTTGAAGTATTCAAGCAAGGTATGTCGCACAACTGTCGTGATCTAACGATTTTTTCATAAGAAATAAGTAACTAGAGATATAGGAAACAATGTTGATAGCCTATGGACAACATCAACATAATAAATTAGCCTTTCATTCATTATAAAGTATACCACACAATATACCAAATTGATTAATGATAATGAACTATGAAAAATCCCATAGATTATGATTTACAATTTAGAATAGTTGCATAAATTAAGCCTTTAAAAGATTATCTTGAGACGTCTTGCATAATATGTTAATGCATATAAAATTTGTTTAAATTAAAGTCATCTAAAAAGAATTTCATGACTAACCTTTCTATTATTGGAAATCCGAAGTCATTTGATTCCCCCAAACTAGCTTAAAAAAACCGATGAACAAATTGACGACAATGTTCAATAAATAAATAAATCATTTAGTTAAGAAAATGAAAAAAACCATTATTGTCCCAAAGGTAAATTGAGTGAAATAAGTTTGGAAACTAGAATTTAAGCAATAAGTTGGATGGTACTATATGAAATATTTGCCATTTGAAAATTAAGGAATGAAAAATAGCAGGTGTGTCCATATGGTGGATGGTGCATTTCTCAATAACTGATTGAAATGTATCTTCAAAATAACCTAAAAATAAACAACTATTTTATTTATTTTTGCTTTTGTGTTCATTCTTGTCCTTCTTGTTCTTCAACAAAAAAAGAACATAATAAAAAGAGACAAAAATACAACTATCTATTAATAGATTTCTTCCTTTTATCTAGTTAATTCTCACTGATAAAGCAATGGATCGTTGGACTATGTATCTATGGAATCGATATGAAAATAGTTGTCCTTCTCTATCGCCTTGCTTTAGTAGCTTAATAAGGCAACAATCGACTCACAATCATTCTTCATTCCCATTCGAATCTTTGTAGGAAGGCAATTCCACCTCCAAATATAATATATCTGTAATTTATTTTCCAAACTAATGTTAATGCTTCGCATTAAAAAACAAAAAAAAAAACAACTTAATACAAAACAATTCTTACCTCTCATTTGGACCTCACAAAATCCAAGCAATATGTGCCCACTATATAGAACAATAGGTTTATTTTTCTCACTAACTATTGGATATTTTTCTTATGCTTGTTTCTTTATAGGAACAGACTAAACTTTGTGCACATTGTTTCCCTCCAAAAGCTGGATAAATCCAATTGAAGTATAGAACACTACAAATTAAGCATGTGTTATTTTTAGAGTAGATTCAAATTTGCAACTAGGGTTTCGTTGCATGCACTACTAGGAATTTTCTATGAACAAGGGAGGAAGAGAACTATGGAAAAACTAAGCAAAGACTTGTGAGTAGTGTTGGAGGTTCACTATGAGAAAGGGAAGAAGAGAAATGTGGAAACATTGAGCGCACATTTGTGAGTAGTTTTAGGGTTTCACTATGAGTAGGGGAGGAAGAGAACTCTAAAACCAATAATTACGGGCCTGAAAGTGTTTTCAAATTTTGGTCCTTTTATATTTTCGACCCACCCTCAATCCTAGAGCATGACCCACCCCCCTGCAATATCTATATTTTTGCATATGATTAAAAAAAAACCTCCACCCCTTAAACCACCTCAGTATGTTTCCCTAGGTTTTGACATTCTTTTAACCCCCTTTATGAACATGCATATTAATGTATTGTCTACTTAGTGAAGCCCCTATGTTTCATAACTATTTACACAATAATGCATTTCATGATTGTTACACATCGGTCCATTTCAATGATTGTTATGCACTTATGTGATATACATGTAAAAGCGCATTGGTGATAATAATATAATAAGAGTAGTAGTACCCATAACTAAAATAGAAACATAATTCCCTCCTATGATATTGTTCTTGTTTTCATTATTGTTTTAATTACCATTAGCAAGACGTCATAGTGTGCAAGGATATATATGCACCAATGCTAACACATATTATATGCACTGATGTTTAAAAAAATATAATATGCATTTGCCCTTTCAAAATATCTAATACATATGGGTGATTTGAAAGTATACAATATGCACTACAACATATTAAATAGGTCTGCACTAGTACACCTTACTCATTTAAGTGCATAAAGAAAAAACCTCTATTAGGACCTCAACCTCCCAAAAATTTTAGTTATAGTGAACATCTACTAGAACCCCATTGTCAATTGTGGAGGTGTTTTCTTATAATTTTATGCAATATTGTTACACCAAAACCTCTGCTAAAACCTCCACTAAGTGGGGTTTTCCTTGTAGTTTTATGTTTTTAAGATATCCTTTTTAGCACTTGATGTGGTGCCAAAATAATTTAGAGCTCAATAGTAAGCATTGGTCTAGGGTTATGTTCTTTCATTTTCATAGATGATCATTGTTATTTTGGAGCTCCTAGCAAAGGGGAAGAGGGAGTATCTTGGTTTGATGGTGTAAACCAAGTGGCTTTGTTGCATTTATCTTGGATGTTCACCATACAGAGGCCAAGTTGTAGATTGCTTGGTTGATTTCTTGTAGAGAGACACACCTTTTTGAGTAGTTATTTATTGGATGATGAGGTGTGTAGGCATGTATTTATGGGTATGAATATTGCAAAGCATATATGATGTTTTATCATGATGGAGGAGTATTATCTCAACTTTTTGCAGGCATTAGAGTTATATGTTTCATATTCAAAGGGATTTCAATGGTGCTACACAAAACACTTTTCTCCTAAAGTGGGAGTGTTAACTTTTGAGGTTACTATGTAAGTGTTATTGGCCACTGCTAATCCATTAGAGATGCTTCATGTACACATGGATGGTTGATTTTGGGTGGATTCTTAACATTGGTTAGAGTGCTAGGAAAATGACCTTACCTAAAAGTTTGTTACTCTAATCCACATGATGACTAACCCATAAGGTGAACACAATGAGGGGGTTAGTTGCCAAATTAAGAGAGGTACATAGCTAGGAGTATCTCTAGGAATTTCAAGGAAGGAACATGTCCCTAGGATCTTGAGACCATGTGATTTATGCTTTAGAGGTTTGGACACTTTACTTGTAGATGCTTGGGTTGAGGAGCATATTTCACGAAGCTTGGTTGTGGACCCAAACACATATGTTGAGGACAAAGCATTAGAGCATGGTAATTACATTCAAACACATGATAGGAGCATTGGGCATATGAGAGGACATGTGGCACAAAAGTAGAGAATTAATTCCTTGCATGAGGACACTTGGATACGACCATAGGAACATTGGAATAAAATCTTGTTGGAGAGAACACCATCCTAAAGGAGGAGCATTGATACCTAGGGGAATCATGCCTGGAGGGATTTTCGTATTGTGAAGTGGATAAAACCTAGTATATGTTAAGTACCTGAATAAATATGCAAATGTACTTCAGAAATAACCAAGAATAAACCAAACCATTCACTGAAAACAAGAAATAGAGAAACCCTTGAGGTAGGGTAACACCATATATTAATCCTTATGGAAGGATAAAACTCCTCAAACAATCAGGTATAATTTTAAGGATGGAAATTTACATTAAAATGTAGAAACCTAGGCTAATCTTACTAGTCCTTAATATGCAAAATGTAAAATGTTTGGCAATAGTTTTGTAAAAATATTCAAATTTCTAAGGATTTTGTATAGTTTCTATAAAAGTTTGGCAATTATTAAGGTAAAATAGTTTTATTCTATGGAATTAGGGTGAATCGGTTTTAGAAAAAATGAAAATCGGTGAATCTTTTTTTGGAAAAAACCATGGAAAATTAACCCATTTGTGAAATTTAGTCCCTAAAATCATCTATGAAATCAATACTTGATTGTTAGAATCACAATATACTTCACCATACCCCAATACATTTCTTACACTTGTTTATATGGTATTCTCTATATTCTAGGAACATTCTAGAGAAATAATCTTCTAGAAACCCTATTTATTATATTTAACTACCATAATGGGTCTTATTTAATAATATAGTGGACCTAGTCCACCTTACATTGAATGTACACCCTGTAGTAACTTATTTTCTTGCCATTGTGGGCCCTTCTGTCTTACTAAGAGACACACCATGCAATGCGATTTTCTTTTTCTTGTACCATAACATCAAGAACTTTTTCACATTAATATCGATTGTACCCACTGATTCTATCCAAGGATATCCCAAAACAATATCCACTTCATCCGTATCCATAGCATAAAAATTTGAATGCAACACAAATTTGTCCATGGTAATCTTTAAATCTTTAAAAATTTGAACATTTTCACCCTCAACGTGTGTGCTTTGAACATTATTTTCAAGAACTCACAATCTATTAACCAATTGGACATTGATAAAATTATGCAGGCAACTAGGGTTAATAGAAATAATGATATTTTCTTTATGAAAACATCCATGAACATGTAATATAGAATTTCCACATGAAAATAAACCCTTTCTTATTTTTTTAATCTAGGCATGAGACCATTTTTCTAAAAACACTTTTTCAAATTCTTCATCGGAGAGTGCCATCATTTTGCTATAGTTAAGTGAATTCCACCAAATGGCAGCATCACCTTGTAAATTCAAACTTAACAATTCTTTCAAATGATCTTTACTTAATGAATTCCTCCTTTTTATGACTTCTTCAATACTAGGGCCATCATAATTTATTGTAAAATACATCTTGTTATGAAAAACCCAAAAAAAGAAGTATAACTTACAGTGTGAATCGCGCGAATTTTTTCGGAAAAAGCCTAAAAAATTGTCAAATTTAAAACATTGATAACTTCACTTCCCGGACTTTATTTTGACTGATTTTATTTTTTTGAAACTGGGTATTTTTCAAGAGGAATTCAAATATCCAATTATTTTCTACAAATTATGAGCAAAAAGTTTCAGAACTGAGTTTGAAGTGCGTCGCCTCCTTTTTTTTCCTTTCAAAAAATCTGCAAAATGAACCAAAATTTTCTTCCCTTCTTTGGCCAACAAAAATGCTATGATACCAAATGTTAAGTACCTAAATAGATCTGCAAATATACTTCACCATTCTCCAATACATTGCTTAAAATTATTTATATAGCATTCTCTATCTTTTAGGAACATTCTAGATAAAGAATCTTCTAGAAAGTCTATTTATTATATCTAACTACCATAATGGGTCTTATTTAATAATATAGTGGACCTAGTCCCACCTTACATTGAATATACATAACCGCATTCCCATTGGGTACCCCATATTACCTCCCTAGGTATACTACAATATCACACTTGTATATTATTTTATTATAGGCTATGTGGGGTTGCCTTGATGATTACTTGTATAGACATAAGTCCCTGTTTTATTAGCCTCCCTCACCTACTAAATAGATAAATGGAGGGAAAATATTTGTCATATTATTAACCATTTATTGTACTCTATTCTTTGTATTATCTTGGAGAAGTTTGGTAGGGACCAAGACACTAGGGTTCATGAGGAAACCCTAAGAGAGGACAAGAAGAGAGAGAGAGAGAGAGAGAGAGAGAGAGAGAGAGAGAGAGAGAGATGTTGGTTATCCTTGGAGAGATCTATCTTGTGTTATGCTATACTTTTCTCTTATGTGAGGTTAGTGTTTGTGCTATGTAAGTAAATCCTAGAGAATAATATGCCATAGGAGATAATGATGGTTGTTAGAGCTCTTGTTGTATGGATAAGATTTATACCCTAGTAGAAGATATGGAGAGCGAACTAACATTGTGCATGATTTTGGAACCTTTCTCTTGTTGGATGCATAGGGGCTAGAGAAATATCATGGAGGTCCTAGCATAACGAGTCTTGATCTTGGTGTGATGACTTTCATGGAGAAAGACTTAGTTAATGTTTTCTTGATGTTCCATGGAGGTGTAATGCCCTAGTTTGATCCCTAGGTTGTAATATGTTATGTACATATGATATTTTAGGTTGGTGAGATTCTGTGTTTTGGGATGAAGTGCCCATGTATGTTTGTTTTTGGCTAGAGTTCATGTGTTATATTAGGTCGAAGAGACTATATGCTGAAAGGCCAGTGAGACTAGCTTTGTACATTGTAATCAAACTCATATGAGTAACTAGGAATCCATGAGAGGGAAAGGGGAATAAGGGATTAAGTAAAGGAGCTGTGTAAAGGGGGCTAAGCCAAATATATTAAAATAATCATAAGTCCTAATCCTAAGTCTTAATTGATCATTATATGCTAAGTTTTCTAAGGAAGGGAAATGAGTTCCCAAGTGGTGGGAAGGTGGTTGCATGGGTGCCACTTGTTAATAGAGAGACGTGCATATTTAAAGTATAGAATTAATGGAAAAGGCATTCATTCTTGTCCATTCTTTCCTTTGTTACCTTAGACTGTTGGGGTGTGAGCTAGTGAGAGGCACTGAGATCTTGTGACTTGAGTACCTTGAGGATTATAGGTGAATCATATGTGATTAGTGGGAAAATTTCTCCATGGGTTTTTTGGGGAAGGATGGAGCCCTAGACGGATAATTGTATGGGATAGGTTTCCCTTTCTTTGAGGCCTAGAGGGTACCTCAAGATCCCATGAGAGAAGTTAGAGCTCATAGCGCCACAAATCTAAGACTTCTTGTCCAACTTGTGCTAGACCTCTAGAAGGGAAGTGGGACATCCTGAGGGATTGTGGTGTGGAGAAGGGGGTACACTTCCTTGGGTTTTGTAGGTTTAAGGGAGATGAGAACTTGTTGGTTGGAGTTTCTACTAGAGTTTGTTACCTTAACCTAGTTTGAACCCAACACTGACTGTGAGACCTTAGTTGTCCTAGAGATATTTCCTTTTCCCTATTGGAGTCATAGCCCCAACTTGGGGGTGACCTTATATTGAGAGAATTGGAGTTGTAGAGTCTATGGCTAGGTGGAACGTTTGAGGTATGTAGCCAATTGGTGCCATTTACATCATACAAATGTTATGATTATGGTTTTATGTGCGTATTGCTATGTTTTATCTTGTGTACATATGTTGTTTGGTTTATACATGTTGATTCATGTCAATATTGTTTTCCATGTTATGTTTATATGCTGCATTTCATGGAAGTATGCATATGCATTCATAACATGGGATAATTATGGTACTAGGGGTACATTGTTGAGGAATTATATCTAATAAGGTGACCAAGGTGCATAATTTGGTTTCAGAGTAGAATATGTGTAAATGTTAGGCTATGGTAAGGATGGTATTGTGCAATTATATAATTAATTGTATCAGAGTCGTTATTTTTATGGAATATGAGCCAAGTTTAGATAATTTAGAAAATAGAATGTGTGTAGAGTGGGATTTGTAATAATGTGGCTCATATAGGAGCCTAGGCATGTTAAACATTGGTATAAGAGCTAGGTTGTATTGTTGGGAATGTATGGGTTAGAAATTAGAGTGTACACTAGAAACAAAAATGCTACATTATGTCTACAAATTGTTTGTCATAATTTTCCTATGTGAAATTGGGGAAATTAGCCCACAACTTAGAAATTGGAGCAAAGGAGGTTAAAAATCCATGAATCAGATATTTTATAGGCATGAAGAGGCCTAAATTTTATAAAATTTGTGGTTATAGAGTCAACACATGAAAAAATTGAGGAAAATTAAACAAATAAAACTTGGGAGAAATTGGGTGAAATTGAAAAAAGAAGCCCAATTTCTAGAAGAAAAACCATTATAGGAGGTCTAGTTGACATTTACGGGGTCAATTTGGCTTAACTGCAACCAAACAAAAATTAAGTGAAATTAGGGAAAATGAAGTGAAACTTGGTAATTGGGTAGATCAGGGTAAAAATCACTAAATTAGATATCTACCCAGCATGCAGAGAAATCAAACTTCAAGTAATTCATTGTTTTGGAGAAAACGTTTTAGTATTAAGTGGTAGGGTACTGGCCTATATGAAAATTTGAGGAAATTAGTCAAAGTTGGGTAAAATCCCCAATTTCTTGATGAAATGTAGTGGGAAATTAGTACTAAGATGTCTAAATTGTAGGTAAAAACATCGAATTGATGTCCATTGGGATAAAATTGGCCATGAAAATATTTATCCATAGTTTTCATGGTGGTTCATGAATGAAATTAGGCTTTTTTGGCAAAATTGGGAAAATTTTGGAATTTAAGAAAAAATGGAATTTTGGAAAAACTAGGATTTTTCAATACTAGTGACATGGAGGGTGATGTGGACCCGTACTAGTGACATGAACTAACAAGGTAAAAAATGGTATATGGAAGGGGTTCATTTTGTAGGTGGTGGGCCCAAGAGTGACTAGACATCCATTCTGCTAAAGGCGATTACGAGCCCAAGTGAAAGTGGTTTTTGTTTGAGTGCATTTGGACTTGTAACGAGTAGTATTATGTTGTTTCCCCCCCCACTAGTGGTAAGAGGTTACGATTCAAAAGGAAAAATTAACTCAAGTGATACTTCTCAACATGTAATCCATCTATTTTTTTGATCTTGGAAGTTGGATCTACAACGATGGATATGTGCACCCGCAAATGGATTTAAATCGAACGCAACTCGATGGCCCGTAAAAAGTACCCACCATAGATATTGGATCTATAATGATAAATATGTGCACTGGAGGAAAACTTGATGGGATGGGACCCACCTACCGTATGAAATAATGGTAGGATGCCACATTGAAGGTTCGTCAAGGATAGGACCTTTGTCCCATCTATGGACATGAAGATGTCAAGTGTAAGGATAAGACGAGGGTGCATAAAAATAAAGAAAAGAAAGAAAAAGAAAGCCAAGGGACCAAAGAGGTGAGAAGTTAGGGCCAAGGTGGCTGAGCAGGTGACATGGAATCACATTAGGGTGCCAGGTGGACATAGGTGCCACATGATCAAGCCATGTGAACAAGTTGTTGTTGTTGATGATGATGATGATGATATATATATCATCATCATCATCAACATCAACAACAACTTGTTCACATGGCTTGATGATGTGGCACCTATGTCCACCTGGCACCCTAATGTGATTCCATGTATATATATAAAGTTTGGAGCCAATTTTTTTTTTATCCATAACAGGTGAAGATTAACTTTAAATCACATGAAATTTTGGGGATAAGACCATAGTTTTGAGGCATACAAAAGTACCAATGAGGGCCACTAGCCAATTCTTCTCCAATTTTCTAGAAATTACTAATTAGGGATGCTACAACTCAAACTCTCACCTACGAGGAAAAGTCCTAAACTCAACAAGAGAGTCTAGATGCACTACATGCAATCCACCGAATGTCACCTCAGTAACCTTGTCACGCACTTTGAGCTAAGGAAACTATATACCCTAACCTATGGGGGAATCCCTATGATCAGTCTAAGAAAATCATTACAGTTTAAGTGGAGGTGTGAAGTATCTTAGATAAACTGTGAAATGTAGTAATCAATTACCAATATGCATTAATGTTGAGGAAAAAATTAAGTGTGCAAATTATTTCATTCATTACTCTTTAACTCATCCCAAGCGAATCAATTCTCTCTTTAAATACATGAGAATTTCAAGGAAATAAGTGAAGTGTTTTTCTAGATTAATCCTAAAGGAAACATGAACATCTCACCAATTTTCCAAGTTATTAAGTGTGAAGTATCCAAAGTGGCATTTTAAATGTTTACCAAATCTAATTTTCACTTTAAAAGATTATAGATCCTCAAAGCATCCATGTGTGCAATCCTAAGCATTGATTACAAAGTGATGGACTTTTAAAAGGAATGTCATTACTCAGTAAACTATCTGCAACTGCTTCAATGTTTAAATTATCATCATTTCTCACAATTATGATATTAATGACATGAAGACAACAACCAATATCCAAATGAACTATGATCCATACTTAGAGTTATGGCCCACCAGATTTGAAGCATGAGTTGCAAAGATATCCTTATGATCACACAAGCAAATTAAAAAAAAATTGTACCAAAGCTAAATGAGATTAATTCTTTTTCATGGACATTCAACCAATCAATATGAAACACATGTTGCATCAAATGAAAATTGTCTAGCACATCTAGATTTAGAAATATAATAGGCAAACCATTGAAATCATGTTATTGTTATATTCAAGATTAAGAAGTTGACTGTTGTTAAATGATATTAAAGTCTTAATGTTGTTTCTTGATGTAAAAGGAAGTATTATTATATAATAGCATCAGACTTAAAGTGTTGTTGCAATACATAAGCCAACAAGTTTAGTGTTGTAAGTTATATATTAGCACAAAATCGTAGGAACACAGTCTAGATTGTATCCCTTAGATATGGAATTCACCTCAAATGTTACAACACAATATTATTACCATCACTTAAATCCTTTGTCTATGATGCAAAGATTTATTCATTACTTGTTAATAGAAAAAAAAAATTACCATCTTTTGACATCTTCTTTTCCTTATTTTTAATCCCTTTTCGTTTACACGTAACCTTATATGATCCCATTTTTATGCTCATGTGTGGGATATAGGCTCAAAGTATTTTCTATTACATTTATTAATACTTTCATTGAATTATGATTAACATTAGGGATAAATAGTGTATTATGTTTTTACTTTTGAAATAATGGCTCATGTGTGAACAAGTTGCTATAAGAATGGGTCCACAAGCTACAAGGCTTAAGAAAATTCAAATTAATGGTGATGAGTATCTATAACTCCATGTTTTGAAGATTTAACATGCCACAGAAGAGGGAATCGACCACCACCAATCATGTATCCACTTGGGGAAGACAACAAAACATATATTTCATGGTTTTAATTATTGGAAGATAGATTTCTATGTGCCCACGTGTACATATCCATTTTTATTATATATTTAAAGATATTCCATTTGTATATCATGGATCTAGGGATCTCAACACCATTATTAACTATTTTAAACATATTTTGAGCAAGTTATTGTAACCCACATGACTTATTTCGAATTTGATAAGTAGTGGCATTCCAAAATATGTGGAGAGTTAGCATGAATCTTGGAACTAATTATGAATTCGATAGAGAATGTCTTCTCCTTTGTACTTACATTATTTCCATACCAGAGAAAAGAGAGCAGGTCAACCTCACCTTCTAGTTGGGTTTCTCCCGTAAAAGTTTCCCAACGGAAATATTTGTGTTATTTTTTGGATGGTGTGTGATTGTATTTTGTTGTTCTCTATTTTCATCATTTTATCTATTTCATGCATAAGCATAAAATCAATAACTAAAGATTCTTGACTCTAAAGGAATTTAACCTTCATAGTGTATATTTCATTTTTGTTTATTAGATATGTTGTTATGAACTGTTCCAGTGGAATATCCATGTAAGTTTACAGATCATGTGACAACAAGTACAGTAAGGGGCATACGTGTGGTGAGAGGAAATTATTCTACATTTATTGTGAACATGAAGAAGATCAAGAACTAGAACCATCACAAGATCTAGAACTAGAATAGACTACTCCAACCACATACTGTCATTCATTGGTTGGCATCAAAACTCCTCAAACTCTTAGGATAGAAGGATATATCAAAAAGAAAATGGTAAAAATGTTGATTAATTACGGGAGTACCTAGAACTTCATTAATTTCATATTAGCCAAACTTCTCAATTTATTTATCTATCTAGCACTAGATTTTCAAGTAATCATTGTAGATGGAGGTACCATAAATTGTTTTGAGAAGTGCCATAGCATTAATCTCATTATGGGGGATTATTTATTAGATAGTCTTGTTATATCGCAATTTTTAGGAATCCTACACCCAATCTCACCTCGATGTAGGTCATGAACTTCAAGGGTGACTAGGTCACTCTAGGGAGGCGATATCGGTGAACCTAGGGGGGATGAGATGGATATGGATAGAGATGGAAGTGAAACCCCTACAGGTCAAGTCTAAGTGGAGTGAATTGTCGGAAGAGATGTCGTGTAAGTGAAGTGATTGTTGCCACAAAGATATAGTACTTCTTCGGGTGAGTGTACTTGCCCGAGACACAAGAAAATCCAACTTGCTATGATATATGTTAGTATGGATAAGAAAGTTAAGCTTTTTGTCCCTAATTTGCAGAAATAGATGAAAGTGTATATCAGAAAATAAAGCATCTAAATCAGTATACAAAGATCTAAACTAGTTAAACAAATCAACATCAAGATTAGCAATGAATATAGGTTGAAAAATGGCGCTTTGAAACTGAATAAAGCAAGTTGTTGTAACATGTATATTTTTGCAGAAAATTGCAGCCTTATGCCTGTATATTTCAGTGACTTATATCAGCAAATTGCACCATCAAAATATGCCAACAATTATCCCAAAAGATGTGCCTTAATTAGTGGAGTTAGTGTGCAAAATTTAGGAGCTAGTCTAGGGTTAGTTTAGGAATTATGGTTAGTAGTTTATCTAGGTTAGATCAGCCCTAATGGTTGTAGGTCAGGGTTTGTAACAGAAATTAAAGTAGTGGGAGAGAGGGGACACCCTCGTAGGGGGAGACTCCTCTCAATAAGACAAAACAACTCCAAGCAAGAGACCTTTCAAAAGATAAAAATTCGCGTTTCCCAAGGCAACGATTTTATATCTCCAATGCAAAAAATATATGACTAGTGCCTTTATTATTGGGTTAATGGAGTCAAATAAAAGAAATAGCTAGAGAAGCTACCTCCCTGGGGGTGTAATCCCTTTTACTTCTCAAGGCAAGTTTCTTTAGCTAGGGTTTAAGCTAAGAGGGTTTATGCCCTTATACTTCTCTTAGAAAGCCCTTTTTTAACCAATAACATGAAGAATAAAATGATGAAGACTATGCTGGGGGTGTATTCCCTTATACTTCCCACCTAGCTCCTAGCACAACAATCCTTGACTTGAAAGAATGATAGCATAAGAGTAAAAGATCATACCAAAATCAAGAAACATGCTAAGATAATCAACCATAAAACCTAGAAAGCATTCATCCAAGGCTAGCGCCTCACTCCTCCATCAACCATTCATCAAGATATCCATAAACAAGTGCACAAGAGACAAATAGAGCCAAATATAGCGAAAATTTCAGACCAATACTTCTCACAATGAGGGAGAGTTATGTTAAAATGAGATCTTATGATATCTTATTTATACAAAATGTCACCAAGGTGACTTGTCCACAATTTAAGGGGTAAACCACAAGACTAGGGGTCAACATTCCTAATATTTTCCCCTTTAACACAGTAATATTAAACAATTCATTTAAAGTTTTACTTTTTCACAAATAAACCCTAATTTTATGTGGACGTCTCCCCTTTAGATGACGTTTTGCCACTTTGAAGAAGTCCTTGGTGCTGAAGATGTATGGGTAGGCCTCCAAAGGCCACATGTCAAGAATCTAGACAATCTCATCATGGTGAAGACCCTCTTCTCCTCAAAACATCCATGTGTCAATGAGTGGCACCTCACCACCAAGCCCTAACTCCCCTAGGTGACGTCATGCCTCTATGAGTTTCATTTTTCCTCTCCTAGGAAATATGTTTGGCATGTGGAGGCTAGGTTATGTCATCCAAGTCAATATCAAGGCCTTCCTAGTCTGATATTTCTCATCTGGCATGCAGGACCTTGGCATCCAACCTGTGGGCTTGTAGCCCCATGGAAGCCCAAGCTAGGCTTGTTCTCCCAAAATTGTCCACCAACTAGGTTCTGCAAAGAAAAATGAGCACGCCCTCCAAGGATCTCAAGTCATAACATCATGATAAGTAAATCCAATCAATAAATGAGCCACCTAAGCATGTGCCTCAAAAATCAATATATCAAACAATTAAATGCTCAAAGACACAATGCAACTTGTCAAGCTTGAATATGGGAGGGTTGATGAGGTGTCTTATTGGGTAGATCTTGCCCTAGGTCAAGGAGAGTTTCCAAGAGATCCCTTTCTAATCCATGTAAAGTGGATGAGGTGGTTGGGGTAAAGACTCAATGGACATAGGGTTCATGGCATACAAGGGGTCATAGTGTCTCATTCATGGGTGCCTTTGTAGAGGGTGTGTGGTACCTTCGTCCGCAATGCACTTTTTTCAAGCCCATCAATTTCCTTTTATCTTTCTTTCTTTGTGTTTTATTTCAATATAGAATAAGGAGAGGTTGAAGGTCACTTCCTTGGTGTGGTGATCAAATGATGGAAATGCCACCCACAAACACCTAGTGAAAATGAGAAGGTTGGCTCGTGATGAGACTCCCTTTCTCTCAGCCATGCAACTAAGATCCATTAACTTGGTTTGGTGACCAAATGATGACAATGTCGTACCACTAGATATTCATGGACGTGATAGGTCGACTTGTGATTAGACCTCATATCCTTCAACTAACCTTTTAAGCATTCTTTATTATATTGCGGTTCTCCTTTACTCAAAGATAAGTGTTTCACTCCTTTCTTGGGTGATCCCTGGGAAAAGAATCTGGAAGGTTTATACAAGTCTTTTATCTTTTACCCAACATCAACCACTGTGGGCATTCATACCCTTCTTCCCATAGAATGAGAGACAACCCCTTCTTGGGTCAATACACCCTAAAATCCCAACAGATAAGGAAACAAAGGGGAATAATGATGGAAAGTGGTAAGTATGGTGGGGAACGTTACGATGGATATTTAAGGAAGTTCCTAGTATCAAACCCATCCCAAGGAAGACCACTTACTAGGGCATAATGTCAACCATGTAGGTGAGGCAAGGCAAAAGGCATAATGTCCAAGCATATATCATGAAATCTAGATCAAATCTAAGATACAACATACTCAACTGGCTTAAATATTGAAATGATGATCACCATAATACTGACTTGTACCTCATGGAGCAACACCCACTGCCTTCTGGAAGCCAACTAATGTGGTGGATGCCATCTAGACATTTGTGACCATTTGTGGTGGTGAGAGGGGTTTTCATTTGTGCAAAAGGGTACTGTTGGTTATGTAGTCTCTCAACACTCCATAACTGCAACCTGAGGGCCTCAAGACATAATCTCCTTAGTTATCCACAAAATGGGAATAACAAGACCCATGATTTTAATCCAAATGTTGGTGTTGTTGTTGTATTAGGGGTCTAATGGTTACAATCATTGGGAACAATGACTCTTAGTTTTTAGGAACTTTGTTTTGGATACTTTTCAGCACGAAATGAGAGTGGAAATATAACACAGAAATATACATAGATATTGCAAGAGAGCCAATAATATAACAGAGATATATCGGATATATAACAAGAGGCACAAATATATAGTAATACACAATTTCTATTAATGAGCGAAATGTACAAAACTATTGAAATACAGAGTGAAAGACTCGTTGGAATGGTGGCAACCTATCTCTGAAAAGAGATGTGATGAATAATCACATTCACAAGAAGATTACTACAATGAGGCTCCAAAGGCCTTTTTAACATAAAGAAAATCCAAAACCCTAACCCATAAGATGAAAAACCAACAGTTTTGTGGACCCCGTTTTGGGTAGTTTTGTGTATCAACTTCCTGGGGGAATAACTTTGGCATACAATCTTTGTTTGGGGCGAATGATAGCTCATTGGAAATGTATTGACGAGGACATTTATTTTTGGGGCTCAATCAAAGCCTTTGGATATCTATGAGGTTACTGATATTGAAAAATCATTGTTTAGGCCCTCAAAATGGCCCCGAAAGTTTAGGCTATGATAGGATAGGCTAGGTTGGAGTAGGCTAGGCTAGGCTAGCATAAAGTAGGCTAGGCTGGGATAGATTAGGATAAGGTAGAGTAGGCTAGGTGATGGTAGGTTAGGCGAGGCTTGGCTTGGCTAGGGTAGGCTAATCTATTTTAGAGTAGGCTAGGATAGGCTAAAGTAGGCTAAGTTAGAGTCAATTAGGCTAGAGTTGAATAGATTAGGATAGGCTAAGTTAGGGTAGAGTAGGCTAGAGTAGGCTAGGCTAAGCTAGCCTAGAGTAGGCTAGGCTAGATTAGTCTAGACTAGGCTTAGTTGGGCTAGTCTAGGCTAGAGTAGGCTAATCTAGGCTAGAGTAGGCTAGGCTAGGCTAGAGTAGGGTAGGCTAAATTAGTCTAGGTTACGGTAGGGTAGGCTACCGTAGGATAAGATAGAGTAGGCTAGGAAGAATCCTAAGACCCCTTCAAAGTTTTTTCTTGTTAGGAATAAGATCATGGAGGAATAATAAAAACAAATAAAAATGAGTGAGAAAATAAAACACAAAAGAACACAATATAAGAGAGACACCAATATATGTGGTTCACCCGATATGGGTTACATCCATGGAGAAACATCTAATCCTTCCTTTATTTCATCCAGCAAAATGAAGGGATAACACCTGCAACACATTTGTTGCAACCTCCTCTTCACTCTCTCATAGTCTCCTCTCTCAGTCACAATACAATCTCTCTATACACAACCATAATATAATTCCCTGTTTAAAAAGAGGGTTTCGGTAACACCCTGTTTCCCCCAGTTTGTAAATATAGCTATAATGGCCAAGAGACTATGGAAAACTCAATATGTGTGAATGTTTGATTCGATGGACCTTTGTATAAAAGGTCAATGAATGTAAATTTTGTTATTTACTAGAAAATGTACAAGTGTTGCATGACTGTTGGAAGGGGGGGGGTGTACTAAGAAAGACCATGAATGTTATGAAAAGAGATGGTGAAGGGGACCAAGAATGGTTGCGTTAACCTTCACCAAACTAGTACATTACTGAATTTAATTTCTCAGGACCAGAACATTCGTCTGACCCAGAAATGAATTACAGTCAGGCTGGTAGGTGGGAAGACCTCCTCAAGAGTCAATGAGAGGATGGAGCAGAGAACCCATCTATAAGGCTTCTAAACCTGACCATGGACTACGAATTCGATCCACACACAACCTTGTTGAATGAGGAAAGAAGGAAAGGTGTGGTGGGCAGAGAAGACCTGTGAAGAGTGTAGAAACGAGAAGCTAAGCTCTAGGGTTCAAAAAATAACTAGGAGATAAGCGTTCTGGTCGCAGGAAATGGTTGAGAAGGTTATGATACAAGATGATAAACAAGGATGGTCCTCCTTATTGGGTATCATGTAAACCATTACCAAGATCCTGCGGGAGGAGGAGAGTAACCTCTGTCCCTATTGTCGCTGAGCCGAAAGAAAGGATTATGTTGCAGAGCATCGTGGTCTAGCTCGGGGGTGGCTAGTGGTAAATCCGTTAGGAGTGACTGAGCCTATGGTTGGGAGGAAACAGACACCCCTTTCAGCAGTCGCTTCACATTATTTGGTTCTGATAAGTATTTTCCCTATTTTATGTATTAATCTGGAATAATGGATGAATGCTTGGATTTATACATCTGTGTATTTATAAATGACTCCTATGTGGAATGGTTATGATATGTGTATGCCTCCATTCCTTTGTAAACTTACATTTCTTATTGATAGTCTGTACGCCCAGCTTAGCTCCTGAGGCTTCTTGGGATATAATCATGTAAGACAGTCGAGTTATAGATATCATGTTGATATGAACCTATCCGTCTGAAGGGGATACCCCTTTTCAACTCCTTGTCAGACGACTGGGATTACAGATCGAAGTCCCTAACCATTTCATGGTAAATCTCAGGAAGGTTAGCGAAGTTGAATCCTTTAAAGGGGAGGTATCTTCGTTTGGAAGACAAGCAGATGAGATTTTTTTGAGAGGACCCATATGACCAATGCCTAGGAACCTTGGGCTAAGCCTACAAAAGTTAAGTCCTCCTGGCTTCGGAGCTTCGGAAGTCCAGGACTTCAGAGTATGACTGACCTTACTAACCCTATATTGGTCGAAGGTAACCGGGAGACTCGATTTCCCGTAAGGATGATCGGCATTAGGAGATTCACCGGGGGTTAGGTGGACCTATCTTACCAGATAAACTGGGATCCAAAACCCTGAAGGTCAGAGCGGTGAAGGCCCCAGAGCCATATATTGAGGGATCCTTTGGGTTCTTTACCAGCTGTCAATTTACCGGGGACATGTGGTGCTAGCCCCGTTAGTTCGGAGTTTGGGCACTTCGGGATATAAGAGGAGGCTTCATCGCAACACTCTTGAATGCCAAATCCCCAAGGTATCAAGAGTCGTATATTTATAAACCTACGTAGTCAAATCTCAACCATGAGATCTGAGGAATGATAGAAGTCTGTCAGTTCGAGGTGATGAGGCACAGTGACGTGGACCCCAGCTTGACGTGCCATGTGTCACCCAAATTTGTGTGTATCACATACCCTATAGGCCCATTGGACCATGGCATGTGTCACCTTGACCCCTCCTACGCGTCAGTTCCTTATACGTGTCTGCCTAGCCAACTCGGTTAGTGAAGTGATCGAAACTCCGGAGGATCTGGGATGTAGTATGGAAGAGAGACCGAATGGCCCAAAGGTTGGAGCCACATGGTGATCTTACGAGACTTTGGAAGTTCAAAAATCTGTGAGGTCTTGTGTGTAGATAGTAAAGAGGTGTGAAACATTAGAGCGTCGAAATGTCAAATCCCTCCACAACTAGCATAGGAGGAAGAGAGCGAGTACAGTCATGGGATTGGGTTGTGAATGGTCTTCCACCATGGGGGAAGGAACTTGCGGATAGAACATGTGAGGTGGATCCACGTGGGTGCCACATGGCCCTCAACCAATAAACTCCCAAAGAACTTCAGAGAGATATATCCGCGGGTTCTGGGCTTGGTTTTGAGCATGGAGGGCATGGTTGGAAAACTCTGGACAAGTAGAATTTAGTAGAAACCCTGAATGAAGGATTTGATCACCTAAGGAGGACGAAATTTTGAGGCCCCATCCCTAGGAAAGCCACTCAGGGGTCGAGTGTGTTACAATTTCCTTCTACGGAAAAAAGGTACCAACATAACCTCTACCATCAAATCTATGACCTAATAATGAACAGTCCAGATTGACTACAAAATTACAATATAAGATATATGATCTCACAGCATCTGAAATCCCTAATCCATTGAATTGGATTAGATTACAAACTTAATTAGTTAACCAGGATTAGAAAAACACGGGCTAAAAAATCATGTGTCAAAATCACCCAAAACGGATGCAAAAAACTATACGAAAATTTGTGCTCAAGGGCTCCTCCCACCCCACTACGCCCGGTGCAATTTAATAGCACATGGGGGTAATGTTGGAAAGAATATAACACAAACCCCTGCTATGTATTGGGATCCAAATGCGACTAAAAAAATACCTCTGAATTAGGAAAACACTCAGGCTCCACCACCAACAATTATACCTTCTCTTGAGTTGAGAAACTTCATTGATGTTGATAGTCTTATACTTGACCCTATGATAACCATCATCACACCCGATAATCTTAGACAAGTATCCCAAATAATGTATCGATATGGAAATGACTAAAATCCTACAAGGATTAGTAACTTAGCCAAAGCCATTGTCCCTACTACCATTTCCTCAAATTTTTCATTCTCTGTGTCAAACTATATAATATTGCTTCCAGAGTAGTCCTTTCCACAAAATGGTTCTCACAAAATATTTTCAATCACTCTTATAGCCATTTCCAAAATTCTCATGCTCCCTAAAGGATGTACCCCATTGAATGATGATATTTTGGCCATAGAAATCAAGTTTCAGCCTCCCATATCAAGACAATAACTATTAATTTTATACCTTCTCATTAGAGTCATTATTTCATAAATAACCCTTCCCTTCAAAGCCTCCATATCTTTGAAACTCTCCAAAGATGTCATTTCCATGATGTCTTTAATTCTCAAGTACGATGATGACAACATAGTTGATGAATCTATCCTTGGCATGATGGAAGGAAATTATTCACCTTCTAAGCTACCACTTATTCAATATGATTATGTTGAATACTTTATTAAAGTTATTTGAATTTTCAATTTTAGATATGTTAGGTATCAATCTTATTTGGTCTATGTTCGTTTGCTTTCTCAAGACTCTTATTTGAATATTTTAATGTGAAAAATCTCGATGAACAAGGAAATTATGTTCCTCTAACTATGGAGTCCTACTATAAGAAAGCATGCTAGAAATGAAGGATTTAAAACTTTTATTGATCATTTCATGTGTCCTAAAAATATAGTTTTCCATGGAAAGATTCCTCCCATAATGCTCCTTCTTATAAAAGCCTACTCCAATTAAATGTTGATGTCAAGGTGGGATATTTATATCTATATAAAGATTATACCATTAAAGAAATTATGGATTTGAGGTAGATATGTATTTGTAGCTAGTTCACCTTACCCCTCAAAATTTTTCATTAGAGTGCATCAAGAAAACGTTGAATTATGATCATTTTCATTTTTATTTTACACATCAAAAATATTCCTTTGCATTGCCAAGTAAAGTATCTACTTTTCTAATTAAAAAAAAAGACTAACTAGTGTATATAAAATTTTGAGCTCTTACAAGTTTGTTCTAGGAAAAATATAACATTATGATACTTATCATTCTATTTCTAAGATAATAAGTATAAATAAATATGCACCATATATTCATCATGAAAAATTGATGATATGAAATGGATCATTATATAATTTGTCATCTATTTTGGTACTTTCTAGGTGGAAAAATTGGAGTTATTGGCGTGTAGGGCATGTTACACCTCAGATTCACCTCGGTGTACCCTATATTTTTTCACCAGATGTGGACCATCATATGAGTAGATTATGTGTCTTATTGTACCATGATGAACGAAAAGTGTGGTTGTATTTTTTGGAACCTTGGGTTCCGATGGTTCATCACACTTATCCTAGAAACAGTCAGTCAAATGAATGACCAACATCTGGAAACAATCAATATAATGATCGACCATATATCTACATTAGTAAGTTAAGTAGTTGGCAAGCCTGCCATTTGGACAATCGACCAGTCGGTCGGTGGATCGATCAACTGAACAATCGTAGTCAACAAGCATGTCAATCGAACAATCGAATATGAGTTGGATGCATAATCATAAACAATCGACTACAACCTTTTCAATAGTCAGTCGGTGGATCAATGAACTAAGAAATTGACTATGAGTTGGACGCATGGAAAGTCGAGTCGAGTTAGCTTGACGAGCCGACTAGACAATGCAGATTTGATAGAGTCAACTCTAACCATCAACGGTTGTATGTGGAAAATATCTTCTTGATTACAAGGAAGTTGTTTAGATCTTGAGACTATAAATAGCAGACCCGATGGGTCATTATTATGTGTCATATATTCCAATGTTGAACATGGTGTGCATCTTCAATATGCATTGTGATGTTCTGATCACAATGCATTGTGCTTAAGTGATGTAGCAATGTCTTTATACACCCCATGTTTTCTTTAAAGTTAGTTCTCTTCGACTATCTATAGTTTTGTTTATTTGTTTTGTATCAGGTTACACCCAATCCCAAACACGGTATCAAAGTGGATGGTTTAGAACTCTCTCGTTGTCTACAAATCTTGTAGAGTCAGATCCGTTTGTGATTGACTCTAGGCCAATGATTTGTTGACTGTAACTTGTCAAAACAAATCAATTTTCTTAGATATCGAAGATGGATTCAAATATTGATCTTGTTGTTTTGAGTGGATCAAATTATGTTGTATGGGAACCATACATGGAAACCCTACTAAAAAGCAAAGAACTGTGGAAATATACGAAGATTGTGATCCTAGATCCAACAAATGATCAAGAAAAATTTGTTGTTGAAGGAAATAAGGATGAGGGTGTGGATGCACTCATCATATGGCCAAGTATGCTTCCTTGTTCACACCCTTAGATAAAGCTATGGAGAGAAAGATCCATGTTGTTGATGACTTTGCTCTTGAAATTGCTAGTCATGATGATGTTTTATGTTGACATGGGAAGATTTTCGGCATCCATCATGTTGAATCTCAGTGCCAATTTTCTATCCATTTTTCAGTCCTTCAACTGGACAATCAAACTGTGTCCCTGTTTAAACTATGTAGTCCACTCTTGAGTCGACTGGTTAGTCAATTTCAGTTTTGACTGGTCCGCCATCTCCTTCGACTCAAATTGTTCCGACTTCTAATCAACCCTTTGCAGTGGACATCATCTCACATCTTTCTTGCTTACCTAGATGGGTTGTCAAGACACTTGAAGCTACTAGTCTTGATGTTGGCGATGTCTCTTCAGGCCCAGAAACTCGTAGTCAAAAGCAACATGCTAGTGTTAGTTCGAGTGGTAGAGTGTTGTGAATTGAATAATAAGAGGTTTGGAGGTCAAGTCCCCAGCCAAACTATGTGTGTGATATGTTAATACTCAATGTCCCTACCGTATTAGGCATACTATAGTCTATGTTGGCACTACCCTAACTACCACTTGTAAATGGCGTTGAAGTGTCCAGAGGTTTCTCGTGTGTTGTTACATGGAAATAATAATAATAATAATAATAAGTACAAGTATAAAACTCGATTAAAAATAATATATTTTATTATTTTTTATGGAACAACTAATTTAGTGTTTGAAATGGGTTTAGCCATGGTTAACTACTATTCAATTAGAAGGTAACACTTGGATTTGAGATTTTTTAATTCCTTTTTATTTTGCCTTACCAACCTATGGGGTTGACATCATCATCTCAAATCCTATTGGTTGAAATTAAGTGCTTTTTTTAGTTTAAAAAATAATATGATGCCCATTCTTAACCCCAAATTTTCCCTAATTAAGTGTATTCACAATTAGAAATTCTAGCTTCTAATAGATGTATTGCAATATACTACTTTTGTACTTGAGCGCTATATTCATTTCTTCCTTTCTAATGTTTAGACAAGCCATAAGAGTGTGGAACTTGTATCGCCGAGATTATGGAACTTGCACCACAAGAGTACCTTCACATTGTTGGTTATGATATTACCGCCAAGCTTTGGTGGTGAAAAAAATCTTCATGGATGCATGCTTAATATTTTCTATGCCATTAAGGTCTTCTATGTTTAAATATGTCTAAAAGGTGTCAAACCATTCATTAGGTATTTCACATCAATTTTCTATTTGAACAATGGGATGTTGTGGTCAATATTAACCTTGAAGGGGTTCCATCTTATAAATGAATTTGATTTGTGGTAGGATGTGATAGGTGTAGTCTAGGGAACTATTCATCCAAATAAATCTATGAAATGGATTAAGACTTCTTCATTATTCTTCTAAATAGCATCATTGATCATCCTTTGCACAATGTTTGGATTAGAGGTAGTTGAACCCATGGAATTTCCTCCTACCATGTTTGTATGTATCGTGTCAAAGATTACTAGGAGAATTTGGATCAACCATGTTCCTTCAATACTTTTATCATGTCCAGGAAAGGAATCACTTTCATTGATCTCTTGATCCTAAAAGTGTTGCACAAAAACAATCATAAAGTCTCCATATCCTAAATCAATTTATGGACTTCATAGATTCAATGCCAATGACTTGTATCTAAGGTAGGATCAATGACCTTGGACATACTTATTTCAACCTATGAGAGATTGAACATGATTTCACCTTAGTGTTATGTCAATGCATAATAACTAATATGGTCATGATGCAACAACGACAACAAGTGGGGCATTGTTGTATACAACTCCACATAGAGGTATAGAGGGAAAATCGATTATGGTTAATACATGAAGATATTGAGTGTGGCCACAATATGTTAGGAAACCAACTAATTGCGTGTGAAAATTATTTGAGTGATTAAGAGTGATGCTTAGAAACATGAATGGAGAAATTGAATTGAGGCAACCCAAACAAATAACAAGATTAGTCCATAAGAGATTGGATACATTGTCCATCTATTCCCAATAAAAAAGAATCGAGCTACAAAGAATAGCTCAAATAAAATAAATGTGTTGAATCCATGTGGCTTAGAATTGTGAGGATAGTTGTGGTTGATATTATCACACTACGAGATTGCATGATGTTTTACGTGAGGGTTTTCATATGGACTAATAAATATTTATACGACACACAAGATAAGTTTTCCATTAATGTGGTAGTGAAAAAGTCGACTTGAGTTGTAACAAACTCCTTGGAAATCATCAATTGTTTCTAAAGTTATCATTAACACTAATATGGACTTGGCCAACTTTGATCGCCTTGAATGGTAAGTGTGTTGTAGATCTCAACACTGAGATTTTATTGGCTAGGCCAAACAATTTATAGTTGAGGAAGTGGTAGTTTGAGGGATATTGATTTGTTACAAGTACCATGTGGATCTTCCATTGATGTAAAATCGATGACACACTAGAGACTAACCTTGAGTCACAGTGACGTTGGTGAGTGCAAACATGGCAAGGAGCATAATTCGGTCACAAAAGGAATAGTAAATGATCTTGAATATGGCACACTCTTGGTCGCAATGAATGATGAGAAGGGCTTTATGTAGATTGGAATAATATGAAGGCATAAATTATAGCCTAGTATTTGGCTTAAGGGGGGGTAATGGAACTACAATCCACTATCAAAATCAAACTGAACGCATTGTTGATCTTAAAGATGGAACATCAATAGATAGCAAATGACTAGTGATAGTGGTAAGTTGAATATTGTGATCATGATTATAAATTAAGTTTTATGTACAATTGATGCTAACAATTACTTAAGATCAATGTTGGTATGTAAATTATGAGAAAAAATGAGGTTTTGTAATTGGAATCGGGAAGAAAAGTGTCCATGTTTGCATCATAGATGATTATGGTACATAGAATAAGGATACAATTATAAATCCAAAATTTGTAATTTGAATCATTTTCTAAAACAAAAAATTTGGTTTTATCCCTTGAGGGAAATTGTGTGGGGTGATAAGGTGCATCCATTTAAAAGTTGGACTTACAATTCTAAGCAATGCCTCGTATTTAGAGAACAATATTATAAAATTTATCCTCGTCATCGTAGTTATGTACCTAGGAATATTGGTAGATCCTAGATGCTCTATAATGAAAGAAAGACAAATATTGGCCCTAGACCCTTCTTGAGGTCGTAAGGCAGACGACTCAGTTAGAAATGTGAGATTGGCCAAGGAGTAAAGATGATACATGTTTCTAATGACTATACCTTCACAGAACATTCATGGATCACATTTTAATTACATAATATTCCAAAAATACAACTAGGTTGTGAACCAACATTAGAGTAGAATTTTAATCCCCGCTTGAACGAAAATCTTACAAAATCCACCAAAAGAATACTACAAAATTTATAGACATAAGTTCTATAAAAATATGGCATAACCTATAAAAATATTATGTCATACATGAACTCGCCAATACAAGTTTATTTTGACCGCTTATTAGTCCCTGCCAAAGCAGGACTATAGCAATGAGTTTGCTATTGATTTAACATTAATTTTTCTTTTATTTTAAATTTGTATATGAAATGTAATGTTTAACTTAACAAAACAAATATATATATTTTGATATAATAATTTTTTTTTTTTTTTTCATCTTCCATTGGTTA
>ML786511.1:445213-475352 GCA_009831015.1 Picea engelmannii | reverse complement strand
TTTTTTTTTTATGTAGGACACGTCGGTCGCGCTAGGTTTGTAGGTCGCTTCAGCGCGCCCCTGAGGCCTTTGTGCCCGCTTGTTTGATTTGCAGCGTCCCTTCAGACCATGGAAGCTCCAGGGGAGCCCGATCCGCCCCCAGAGGTCCTCGCCTTTAGAAATATGGTAGCAACTGGCCCAAAGCGTCCGCCCACAGCGTCCCAGCAAAAGTTCGTTAGGAAAATGGATTCAATCCCCACGGTGGCTCTGCCAGAAGAAGAAACTTGTAAAGCGGCCCTGAACCTGGCCGAGAGAGGACTCATAGGCCAGTTTATGGGTCTCTGGCCTTCTCCTAAATTAGTGGAAGAGTGGACGCAAAGGAACTGGAAGCCTCTGATCAAAGAGGGAGTCAAAAAATTCTTCGTAGGAAAGGGCTTCTTTGTGTTCATCTTCGAGAACACGGAAGATAGAGGATTAATCTTCAAAAACGGGCCATTCTTTATGGGTCCTCGGGGACTTTATCTAAATAAATGGACTCCCGATTTCGACCCCACTCAAGACGTTCCCTCTGCAGTCCCGGTTTGGGTCAGGATTCCACATCTACCCCTCCACTGTTGGAATAAAAAATCCCTCCAGAACAATGGCAACGCGTTGGGAAAATACATAGATCACGCTGCAAGAAAGGATCAGTATTCCTGCGCTCGTATCTGTGTAGAAGAGGATTTAGAAGAGGGGCTCCCGAAAGCAATCAATCTCACTGTAGCTGGGTGGACACATGTACAGGAGCTGGATTACGAGCAACTACCATTTAAATGCAGACACTGCCACGAACACAGACACTTTGCAAAGCATTGCAAGAAGAAAGTCGAGGAACAGGTAGAAAAACATAATGGGGAATCATGGACCCTGGTTCAGAAAAACGCAAATACAAAAAAAGGTAAAGGTAAAGGCCGCATGATCGGATGTCCCAGCAGCGACAGAAACGAACAAGAAAAGGATGCATTGCAAAAGGGAACAGAAAACGTTCAGAACAAGCAAGCAAAACAAACAGAAGAGATTGGGGAACAGGCAGAAGCATTACCTTTAATCAAAGTGGGAGAGAAAGAACAACAGTTTGAGGACAATCAAGGCAGCCCCTCAAACCCTTCATATGCATAAATCGCTAAGAAAAAACCAGAGGAAAGCTCAGGCTCTTCAAAGGATGAAACCTTTGAGCATCCTTCGAAGAAAGCAGGAAGGAAATCTCGCAAAGAAAAGAGGGAGGAGGAGGCAGAAAGGTACAAGACACAAGGCAGTCAGTCCACAATAGAAATGTCTATTGGCCGAAATATCAGACCAAGACCTTCCAAGGGAGGTCCCAACCCACCCCCATCAAGTAAATAATGAAACTCGCCTCCTGGAACTGTAGAGGTCTGGGGAACCCCTCTAAAATAGAAGCAGTCAAGGACCTTTTGAAAGCAGATCCCTCAGATATCCTATTGCTCCAGGAGACCAAAATAGAAGGGGAAGCCCTTTTAGAGATCAGTAGATCAAAGTGGAACAAAAGATCAGGTAAAGCAGTCAGTTCAAGGGGGACCTCCGGAGGGCTGGCAACTCTATGGACCGATGACATCTTCCATCTGAACAAGCACTTCGAAACTCAGCACTGGATCCTCACGGAACTGAAGCACAATTCAAGTAAGTTATCCATCTCTCTTTTTAATCTTTATGTACCAGTTTCTTATGCTGAAAAACGAGAATGCTGGAACACACTCTCAACTTATTTAGAGGAGAACTCTCCCAGCAATATCATCATAGTTGGGGACCTTAACATTGTAATAAAAGCAAAAGAGAAGAGGGGAGGTTCCAATAACACAGACCCCATGCTGGTTAAGGTAAAGGAAATCATGTAGTTTTGGGATCTCTTAGACTTCAATCCCATTCAAGGCATTTACACTTGGACCAACAACAGGGTGGGTCTGGACCATATATCTGCTCGTTTAGACCGTTTTCTTGTGCAAAGCTCCATAATGATGAACAAAAAGATTATCACTACCAAAATTTTGCCCAAACTTACCTCAGACCATAAGCCAATACAACTCCTCTTGGAAGAAGAAGAAGACCTAGGCCCCATTCCGTTTCGATTCAGCCCATTGTGGATTGACAGAGATGATTTTTTAGAGACAGTAAATTCAACATGGGCCAAGTCATTCTCGGGATCTTCAAGCTATGTCTGGGAACAAAAGCTGAAAGCCACAAAACAAGCTCTGAAGGACTGGATAAAGAAACCAACCCCTACCCCTTCCGAACAAAGAAGAGAAGCAGTGCAGTCACTGCAAACCCTGCAAACAGATATGGAAAGTAAAGATATCACATCAGAGTTGCTGGAAAAAGAAATTAAAGCGCAACGATCCACATTCCAATCCTTTCGAAGGGAGGAAGAATATTGGAGACTTAAATCCAGAAGTCTCTGGTTGAAGGTTGGGGATAGGAACACCTCCTATTTTCACCGGCAATATAGAGCGAGACTGTCCAGGAACCACATAGCAGAAATAAAAACAGGGGATGGCCAAGTCTGCAAAGGGTTCATTCAAGTCAAAGATACTGCAGAATCCCATTTCATGAATTTATACAGAGAAGACATTCATAGTAACGACGAGGAAACTGTCGATCTCCTCTCCAATATCCCGCCCCTCATTAGCCCAGAACATAACGAATTAATCTGCAGGCCAACTACCGAGGAAGAAATCATCAATGTAATCTGGTCCATGGAGGCAGACAAGGCTCCTAGGCTTGACGGATTCACAATCCACTTTTACAAATCCTGCTGGCATATTATCAAAGATGACCTCCTTAAAATGATTAGCGGGTGCATGAAAAAAGCGAAGGTCGGTGGAGGAACCAACTCCACATATCTGGCATTAATCCCCAAAGACACCAACCCTGAAACTTTCGCAAGATTCAGGCCAATATCATTGTGTAATGCATCTTACAAAATCTTGGCAAAGCTTCTAGCAAACCGGATCAAACCACTGCTAAAAAGACTGATCACCAGTTTTCAAGGCAGATTTGTGGAACGCAGGCATATACAGGACAATGTAATACAAGTACAGGAGATTGTACACACTAGCATACAGCGGAATGAGAAAGGAATGTTGATAAAGTTAGATATGGCGAACGTGTTTGACAGAGTCAACCGCTCGTTTTTATGCAGAGTTCTTCTCTCTTTTGGCTTTTCGTCTCAGTTTGTCCAGATTATTAAGGCCTGCATTGATAAACCATGAGTTGCCCCCTTAGTCAATGGTCATCCTACCAGCTTTTTTCAAACTCAGAGAGGCATCAGGCAGGGATGCCCTCTCTCCCCCTTCCTGTATATATTAATGGCGGACTCCCTCAGTCGAAAGCTCATTGCAGAAAGGATAGCTGGTAACATACCGGGTCTCAAATCTTCCACTGGGGCAGAACCTTTAAATCACACGCTCTTCGCAGATGACTCACTATTACTCGGGGGAGCCTCCATCAGAATAGCCAGAGCCATCGATTTGGTCCTCAAAATTTATTGCAGATCCTCGAGAGCTTTAATCAACGAGAGAAAAAGCGAAATTTATAGCTGGAATTTAAGTCAGCATGAACTCTTAGGTATCACCGCCATCCTTGGGTTCAAAGGACACGAAATTTGGGACAGGATCCAGTATCTCGGTCTCCCTATCATCTCAGGCGGCAATAAAAGAACACTATGGAGCGACCTCATATCCAAAATCAAAACCAAAATTGCATCGTGGGGAGGCTATTGGTTAACAAAGGGCGGCAAAGTCATTCTTATTAAATCTGTGCTGTCTGCGATTCCTATTTACCAGGCAGCGTTCCTCTTAGCACCCCGATCGGTGACTGAGCAGATTTCCAAGCTTATACGAGACTTCTTGTGGCAGGGAGGGAAGGGCAATGACAATAAATTGAATTTGGTGAACTGGGAGGTGGTCAAAAAACCCACGGCAGAGGGAGGACTACAAATTAGGGACCCTTCACTTGCCAACCTAGCGCTTGGAGGAAAGATCTTGTGGATGCTGATTAATGAGCCCGCGCACCCGGTGAGTGCCACTCTGCATGCAAAATATGGGGTCAACAACACTCTTAGCAATCTTCAGTGTGATAGCTCTGCAAAATGTACGCAGGTGTGGAAACTGTGTTGCAAAAGCAACAAGTTTTTCAAAAATTCGGTGTACAGAATCCATGGCAACGGCAAACGCACGTCAATTTGGTTGGACAACATCATGGGGAGAGAACCCCTGGCAGAAAATGATGAAATTGCAGACCTCAGAGATTGGTTGGAGAGAGCAGGAGTAAACAGACTCTATGACCTCTCGAAATGGGACCATCGTGGGGACTGGGCAGGTTGGGATTTCCAAGGTGTTCCACCTCGTTTATCTCAGCAACAATCCATGCTTGATGATCTGCTGGAGGACCCCACCCCTGTCAACAGAACCACTAAAGACAGATGGGGATGGGGCCAGACAGGTGTCTACACTTCAGTGGCAGGATATAGAGCTTTGCAGGCCTCTAGAAACAACAGCCATACACCAGCTTTTTGGAAAAGAGTCTGGGACCAACTAGCTATCCCAAAAGTGAACTTCTTTTTCGGGACCCTGATGCACAAAAAACTGATCACGGGAGATAATTTGGAGAAAAGGAATATAGTGGGGCCTCACAGATGCGCGCTATGCAACAATAATTTCGAAACAGCTCAGCACCTGTTCATGGACTGCATCTTTTCCAAAGAGGTTTGGGGTCTCTTTCTTCAGGATTTCCAGATTAATATTCCACCTCAGAATTCGGTTGCAGAACTTTTCGCCTCTTGGAGTCTAATCTACCCCCAGCGCATACCTTCTAAATCTTTCTGGAGCAAAATATGGACAACGATGCCCAAGTATGTATGCTGGCAGCTTTGGTTGACTCGCAATCAGTTGATATTCAAAGAGGAGCGGCACTCTCCGTTGCAAGTAGCGGAAAAAGATAAATCTTTCCTTCTGGAAGCGGCCCAACAGTAGTATGCCAAAGAGGACCCTTTGTTACTGCCGGAGGAAAAGAGGTGGTTAACCCTGCTTGAGCCATTTCCGAGTAAGCAATTCCCTTCCCCAAAAACAGCCAATCTGGAATGGCGAATAAGAGTTGATGATGACAAATTCCAGTCATGGTGGAGGACTAAAAATTTAACCACAATCTTCTTTGATGGGGCGTCCAAAGGAAACCCCAGTGTAGCCAGAGCTGGGGGGGTTATCTACTCCACAGATGGGTCTTCAAAAGATTTCTTTTGCTGGGGATTAGGACAGAAATCCAACAATCAAGCTGAAATGTTAGGGCTTACCAAAGCTTGCCTCCTCGCCAGAGAAAAAGGAGTCAAAGATTTTCAAGTTTTCGGAGACTCAGAGGTAATAATAAGAAACCTAAACATGGAGACTCGGTTCAACAATGCTAGCCTAAACAAAATCTTAGACAGACTGAAGAGAGTTTTACTAGACTTCAATTCGTGCAAGTTTTATCATATTTTAAGAAAGTCCAACAGTGAAGTTGATATGATGGCGAACAAAGGCAGCTCCCTCATGAAAGGACTCCTAATTGTAAACAACGAAAGTTATTTTCAAATTCACTGAAAATGTTGTAAACCAAAAGCAACTGCAGCTAGAAATCTGTTTTGTAATAGGGGTCGCCTCGGAAAAGACCCACTTTTCTTCCAGTTAAATAAATCCTATATCCGTTTCAGTTAAAAAAATAAATATATTTCAAGTCTTATTGCAGCCTTCACGTATTTCAATATTTTAAATTAATTACATAATTATTATATATGCCTAATTTTAATTAATTAATATAAAGAATGAAATGACTTTACCCTGTATCTACAATTAATGTTACATTTTATCTCCCTTGGAAACAAGTCTCTGTTGACGAGATTGTCAGATCGAGGAATATCATATTAGCAGTTGTACTTACAGAGAAACTCGTTGCAGGAAAACCAAAGACGTTTTTAATGTTTTGTTGATTCCCAGAGCTGATTAAATAAGTTGCAGGCAAGGAAAGTTATTGCTAACGAGTTTGTGGTAGTTTAAGTTCCTTAACAATGTATTACGACCACTTCAGTTCTTAAGGAAAGTCCACGATAGATTATTATTTGGAACAACAACTCCTAGATATTCTCCTCCAGAGGACTTGAATGCACCATTAATAGCGACAACGCGAGGTAGAACTTCACAACCACACCCAATCCTCTTTTCATTCACTTGCAGTTAAGAGCCTATTGACCAAAGGAATTACTGCATGATTTATCCATAGCAACGAATCAGACCGTGATTCAGTGTTTGTAAGGCCTATCCAAATAGATCCTTATAAAACATAAATTTAAATATAGAAATGGTGTCATAATTTCTTTTATGTTCTCTATTCAACATAATAACAATTCACTGTTCAGTGGAATTTAAAAATGAGCAACATGATAATGAATAACATATTCATCATAATAAAAGAAATGAACAACATAACAATAATGAACACAGCATAATAATGATAATAAATACCTCAAACTGATGTTGTTCTCCAACTCTGACCAAGCTGAAGCTTTGCCCAAAACTGATTAACCTCCCAGCCAGCTAGGAACAGCCTATCCGGATCCCTAGCCACAATATTCCTTGCGGTTTCCTGGCCCCTGAGCCCAAAATTCCTAGCAATAGGTGGCCCCTATGAAAGTCCTCAAGCAAGCTCTTCAAGCAAGCTGCCGGGAAAACCAAAATAATATAGATGCAATCCAAAACTGTTTCCCCCTTCACCTTCTCCCTCTCCCCTAAATTAAAAATATCTTGACCTCCAAAGATCCCATCTTCCTGAGTCCTCCCCCTTGCCTTATCCCATTTCTCCTCCCTTATCCAACCACCTTATCCCCCCCTCCATAAATGGGTCTGTTAGCGTCGGAAGTCACTCCTGGATTGCTGCAGGAGCAGAGCCCGACGCCCATCAGTTTTATGTCACGATTTGTTTAATGGGGTGATCGAATGGATAAAGACTCAAGAAGATATCGCTCTAACTCAGAAAACCGGGCTTGGTATGTTGAAAACAAGGGAGGTCTTGATCCAACTTCCGTCAGTAAGTTGAGTATAATATGGATAGATGGAAGACTTAATGAGATGAGTGAGCAAGACTGTCTCGGGCATCAGGCCTTCGGCAGCTTGAGGGGGAAAAACTCAGAAGACAAGATCCTCTTGACCCCGAGTTTCAAAGAACTGAAAGGTGGCTCGACTGGATCCTCCAATTCCGAGCCATTCAGCGTTGAGAAAGCACAAGAACTTATTAGAAACCCTGCGACTATTACAGTGATCCAACCTACATCATCCTATAACATCGCAACTCGACTGGATCCTCCAATTCCGAGTTGTTCTAACACAGTGTAAACAAAGAGATGGAAAGAGGCTAACATCCATAAAGCAAGAAGTCTCAAATGCCAATACATAACCAGAGCGACCAACGCTTCATCAAAACTTTACAATCGGGAGCCTAGCTCAACCATCGATGATATGAAAAATATCAAAACTAAGTATATATACTTATAAACAATTGCCCAACAGAGGCGTCTTAGACTTTCAGGATGGGGTGTCTCTTCAATCAAATCTGGCCTACACTCCTCTGTCATACGCCAACTTAACTCTGCATGGCTCACACTAAGGGGTAGCTGAGCCCTTAAATGCCGAATTAGCGTGCGCAGACTTCCCTGGTGAGTCAAGGACATCGACATAGCTTCTGTGGGAAAACCAATACAGAGGACCACCGCGGGCAGACTTCTTGTCGGGACCTCCATACCTCGCAATTAATGAATGAGACGAGGTTTCAACCATCCCCTCTCTTCTTCATTCATTCCAAGCAGGTATCAGGATTGAGATTAAGTCGAACCGGCACCTGGAGAACACGATGATCCTTTCTGCAGCTAAACCTGGCGCTTCGGCCCTTTGCGTAGTTCTTTCTATCACCCCCAAGTGACCACGAGCTATGACCCTGTGCCTATTTTCAAAGGCGCTTTCGACATTTCATGTTTCGTGGATGGGAGGAGGTTGTTCCTTGTGGTTAGAGGCTACGAAAGGCGAGGTGGCGACATAGCCTAATCGTGCGCCACGCGTCCCTCTAGATGGATGGTCCTGATCATCTCGACAATACTGTGGGTCCAAGTCCTGGACGCCTTCGACACTTCGCGTCTCGAGGATATGAAGGAGTTGCTCCTTGTGCTTCAAAGTCGCGATGGGTGAAAAGGCGAAGAGCCTAATCGCGCACCACGTGTCCCTTTGGATGGATGGCTGAGACTGCTCCGTGATACTATGGGCCCGGGTCTTGGACGCTCTCGACACTTCGCGTCTCTCGGCTGGGAAGAGGTTGATCCTCGCTCTTCAAAGTCGCGATGGGAAAAAAGGCGAAGAGCCTAATCGCGCACCACGCGTCTCTGCGGGATGGACGACTGAGACTGCTTTCGACGCTTCGGGACCTGCCTTGCCAAATGATAGATGTTAACATCCCTCCTCCAGGCATGTTCCTTTGTGACTAGGTGCCAAAACCGTGGGGCCAACTCTGGGCGCTTTCGACGCTTCGGGGTTCAGGGTTTCGATATGTGAAATGACGAGGAGCCCTTGCCCTTTGAAATCCTGAATGCTGAAATGCCGACGTGACTAGATCTTGCGCTACACATCCTTTGGATCGGATGGCTGAGATGACGTCGGCGGCTTCACTATGAAAATCCCGAAAGGCCCCACCCGTAGCTCAGATCTTGCGCCGCCTATCTTTCTGATGGATGACCGAGATGGCTTTGTCATAAAATGGGGGCTACCTCCATTCCCAGGCTCGCTTGACGTGACTTGGCGCTAGGACCGTGGGCTCAGTTTCAAAGGTACCTTCGACATTTCGCATTTCGGCAATTTCAGCTCCAGTGGATGGGAGATCCCTTGTTTCTAAAATGTCGATCCCCGAAATGTTGATTGGCTGCCACCTGCCCCAAATGGATAGGACAGCCCAGATTTGCCTTGAAATATGGGTGTTATTTCTTGTGATAAATCTCGGGCAACTTGGTAGCCCCGAAAACCCGATGACCGTCGATCTTCTCTATAGATGGATCTTTGTTGTTGAAATCAGACTGCTCGCTCGCCTGCTTGCATTTTCCATCCGAAATGGATTTTTGTGCGCTGCTTTATTGCGCTCGTGGTTGTGACCTTGGACTAGAACACATTTGATGGGTTTTGAAACCCCACTTCTTCGCATTCTACATCAAGGGTCTGAAATCGGGGAAAAACACCCCGCTTGCAAGAATTGGTGCTAACATTAGGCTCCATGGGGGATAGAGTCATCCCTGTGATGCTCTAAGAACTCATTTGCAGTCCCAGTGCCTGGTTGTTGGGCTATGGAGTCAAGCTCAAAAACCCCCTGCTGAAAATACAGGCTGAAAAGTAAAAGCAAAACAAAACAAGATACATGCTCAAAAGAGTTTATTTATGTACAATCCTAAACTATCAGAATCCTTTACATGGGGCTAGGTCAAAGAAAACTTCCACCATATCCATTCAAGCAACTTCCAGAACAGAAGCTCCTTCAATCTGTCGATGATGGATAACAGACGATGTAACCAGAAGATCAGAATGGTTACATCCTTTAATTCATCTTCAAGGGCTTCCGTGAATATGAAGGTGGGTGGCTCCAAGGCATAAAGGAAATGCCACTCCATGTACATGCTGACAGGGTCATAGAATGAGTGGCAAATTCCAAAAAATGGGCGACAGATAGCTTCCTCTGCTACACAGTTGTTCACATGTGATTGAATATCTCTGAGAAGCACAGGTGGGTGGACAACTGACGTAGGCTCACTGCTCTCACGCGGTGGCTGCTCGCTGACTGGCTCTGAACAGAAAATACTATGCTCCTCTGGTTCTTTCTCCTCTTCTTGTTGGCTCTCCCCCGGGTTAGATTCTTATTCATCATAAATAGGGACCATGGGATGGCTCTACTTACTGTCATGTCGATCAGTGTCTTCATAGTGATCAAATGTAGGATAAGCTTGTTGCTCATCATCACTATAATATTCATCAAAAAGGGGTTGACCTTCATTTCTATGTTCTTCCTCCAGAATAGTGATCCCGTCAAAAATATCCATTTCAGGGACAGTGGTATCTGCTGCTTCTGGTTGTTCATACATAATTTTTTTCTCTTTAATCCCAACAAAAAATATATCGTGAGAAACCCCTTGAAGGAAAAGAGAAAAATCCTCCTCCACAACCATCTCTTCTTTAAAAACGGGGAGATCTTCATCATCATAAGCAGGGCTGCTAGGAACATCTGCTTCAACCTGATACCCAGGTGAGCCATCTACTATAGACCACATCTGCTCTATAAAGTCATAATTTTCACAAGAGGCATGTTGATCTTTATGAACGTCTAAAAGAACAGGTGCATCTGAAATAATGTCAGATGCTTCCGTTCTAGGGCTAGCATAATTAATATCATTCAACACCTCTATATTTTCATAGCAAATGATTTCCTCTATAGTAAAAGCTTCATCACAAACATGGTCTACAGGGCCAGCAGAGGCTTCATGAAGCGAAGAAAAATCCTCACAACAGTTTTCAAACAAACAATCAGCTGGATAGTAATCTTTACAAAACGAATTGAAAGTTGTATGAAAATCTGTCAAAGAATGGATGCTTGCAGTGGGAAGAGATCGACACCAATCAAGAGAAACTCCCTTCAATGAATACTTAAAAAACTTAATCTGGACATCTTCATGCATGATATTAAGTCGATGAATAACCTCATGAAAGTCCAGTAAATGCTCAGCTGGTATCTCCGAAAAATTTGCTTGAAATTCAGGGAGGATATCTTCCCATTCATCTCTATTTGGCAGTGGATTAGGAAAACCAACTATCTGGGAAAAGTCACAGAAAGCCAACCTTTGAGCTAAGATATTTTCCATATCGAGTTAGTGGAGTCGTCGACTGATCCTCAAATCACGGAGTCGCCAGGTGAAAGATGCACAGCTTCGAATATGCCTGGTCCTTGTTCACCATCAAAGGCTAGATCTTAACGTTGTTGTTACCCCAGGAAACTTCTCAGGTTGAGAAAGCAACTGCTGAAACTTTCTCGAGAGAGCTCCTATGGGTTAGTTTTCAGGTGTGCTAACAGTAGCCACAGTTGAAACAGTGATGTGGAGACCTTGGAGTCACCACAGTGGAGTCACCAGGTGCACAGTAGCAATCTTGAAGGGATCTGATGTCTGATGCACCTTCAGAATCAGAGACTCAATGTCGTTCTACCCAGGGAAAATCTTCAACTTCGTCCTCGACAACGGCGCCAGAAATGTTAGCGTCGGAAGTCACTCCTGGATTGTTGCAGGAGCAGAGCCCGACACCCATCAGTTTTATGTCACGATTTGTTTAATGGGGTGATCGAATGGATAGAGACTCAAGAAGATATCGCTCTAACTCAGAAAATCGGGCTTGGTATGTAGAAAAAAAGGGAGGTCTTGATCCAACTTCCGTCAGTAAGTTGAGTATAAGATGGATAGATGGAAGACTTAATGAGATGAGTGAGCAAGACTGCCTCGGGCATCAGGCCTTCAACAGCTTGAGGAGGAAAAACTCAGAAGACAAAATCCTCTTGACCCCGACTTTCAAAGAACTGAAAGGTGGCTCGACTAGATCCTCCAATTCCGAGCCATTCAACGTTGAGAAAGCACAAGAACTTATTAGAAACCCTGCGACTATTACAGTGATCCAACCTACATCATCCTATAACAACGCAACTCGACTGGATCCTCCAATTCCGAGTTGTTCTAACACAGTGTAAACAAAGAGATGGAAAGACGCTGACATCCATAAAGTAAGAAGTCTCAAATGTCAATACATAACCAGAGCGACCAACGCTTCATCAAAACTTTACAATCGAGATCCTAGCTCAACCATCGATGATTTGAAAAATATCAAAACTAAGTATATATACTCCTAAACAATTTCCCAACAGAGGCGTCTTAGACTTTTAGGATGGGGCGTTTCTTCAATCAAATCTGGCCTGCACTCCTCTGTCATACGCCAACTTAACTCTGCACGACTCACGCTAAGGGGTAGCTGAGCCCTTAAATGTCGAATTCACGTGCACAGACTTCCCTGGTGAGTCGAGGACATCGGCATGGCTTCTGTGGGAAAACCAGTACAGAGGACCACCGCGGGCAGACTGCCTGCCGGGACCTCCATACCTCACAATTAATGAGTGAGGTGAGGTTTTAACCATCCCCTCTCTTCTTCATTCATTCCAAGAAGATATTAGGATTGAGATTAAGTCGAACCAGCACCTGGAGAACACGGTGATCCTTTTTGCAGCTAAACCCGGTGCTTCGACCCTTTGCGCAGTTCTTTCTATCACCCCCAAGTAACCACAGGCTATGACCCTGTGCCTATTTTCAAAGGCGCTTTCGGCATTTCACGTTTCGTGGATGGGAGGAGGTTGTTCCTTGTGCTTCGAGGCTACGAAAGGCGAGGTGGCGACATAGCCTAATCATGCGCCACACATCCCTCTGAATGGACGGTCTTGATCATCTCGACAATACTGTGGGTCCAAGTCCTGGACGCCTTCGACACTTCGTGTCTCGGGGATATGAAGGAGTTGCTCCTTGTGCTTCAAAGTCGCGATGGGAGAAAAGGAGAAGAGCCTAATCACGCACCACGTGTCCCTTTGGATGGATGGCTGAGACTGCTCCATGATACTGTGGGCCCGGGTCTTGGACGCTCTCGGCACTTCGCATCTCTCGGTTGGGAAGAGGTTGATCCTCGCTCTTCAAAGTCGCGATGGGCGAAAAGGCGAAGAGCCTAATCGCGCACCACGCATCTCTGCAAGATGGATGGCTGAGATTGCTTTCGACGCTTCGGGACCTGCCTTGCCAAATGATAAACGTTAGCGCCCCTTCTCCAAGCCTGTTCCTTTGTGACCAAGCGCCAAAACCGTGGGCCCGACTCTGGGCGCTTTCGGTGCTTCGGGGTTCGGGGTTTCGAGATGTGAAATGACAAGGAGCCCTTGCCCTTTGAAATCTCGAATGTCGAAATGTCGACGTGACTAGATCTTGCGCTATGCGTCCTTTGGATCAGACGACTGAGATGACGTCGACGACTTCACTATGAAAATCTCGAAAGTCCCCACCCGTGGCTCAGATCTTGCGTCGCATGTCTTTCTGATGGACGACTGAGATGGCTTTGTCATAAAAAAGGGGCTACCTCCATTCCCAGGCTCGTTTGACGTGACCTAGCGCTAGGACCGTGGGATCAGTTTCAAAGGTACCTTCGGCATTTCGCATTTTGGCAATTTCAGCTCCAGTGGATGGGAGATCCCTTGTTTCTAAAAATGTTGATCCCCGAAATGTCGATTGGCTGCCCCCTGCCCCAACTAGATTGGACGACCCAGATTTTCCTTGAAATATGGGTGCTATTTCTTGTGATAAATCTCGGCCAACTTGGTTGCCCTAAAAACTCGATGACCATCGATCTTTTCTATAGATGGATCTTTGTCGTTGAAATCAGACTGCTAGCTCGCCTGCTTGCATTTTCCATCCGAAATGGATTTTTGTGCGCTGCTTTATTTCGCTCATGGCTGTGACCTTGGACTAGAACGCATTTGATGGGTTTTGAAACCCCACTTCTTCACATTCTACATCAAGGGTCCGAAATCGGGGAAAAACACCCCACTTGCAAGAATTGGTGCTAATAGGGTCCATCTACCAATACAATTGTATTATTAACTAAGTCTTCATAATTAATAAAAAAAGAAATAAAATCTATTTTAATAGTTTATTAAGATAATATTTATCAATCTAATACTTATTAAACTAATATTTATTAAACTAATATTTATTAAATGATTTAATTAAGGTTGTTACATACACCCACCCTTCAAGAAACTTCGTCCCGAAGTTTAAGTAATTTACAAAACAAGGGAAATGACACGAGGTTCATGCATTCATATCCAATAAACAACATTATCAGTAAGTAAGCAAGACAAAACTCATACATACTAGTGTATATGTGCAAGCAATGCATGTGTATCTAGCACATACAAGTCTCGTGCATATACTAATGACAATAATTATCCCTCTATAGTAATTCTTGTATGCATCCAATCCCATCAACAAGACTATTCATTTTATAAAAGATAATAAACCAATTAAATGTTTGTGAAATCCCTTAATTACAATAATATAGCTCAACAATGTTTATTTAGACAATTGTAGTTCAGTTAAGTAATTATGAATATACATATATACACATTTTCTTTTCAGAAGGGAAAACAATAAATTCCACCATAAGGCAAATCTCCATACACTCTCAACTATTTCTATTCATCCTTCCTCCCTAACTTACTTCCATCTTACATTCCTATCCTTCCTCTCTTGGACTATCTTGGAGCGTTAACTATACTGACCTAACTCCAAATAGAACCCGTAAGCGGAAGTGTCACTATCTTGACCAAGCTTCCCCAGCAGACAATTGACAGTCATCATCACACGTCTAGGGGAGAGTGAGCTAACACCGTCCTCCCATGACTCCAGGTTTCGGAGGATACACGATGGGAAATGCTTCCACCCCTCCTAATAGGACTAGGGTCCAAACCCTACAATGGAATATATAGTGGCACCGTGTTGCTGGGAATTTTGTCATTATTTATTCAGTTTTTGGGCAATCTCACCACCTGAAAACCTGCACTGGTCCACATATCAAAGTAGTGCATTCGTACCAATATAATTTCACATACAAAGATCCATACCATATTGTTTCTCGGTCGGTGGTCATGACATCCATTTTATTACCATTATCCCTTGGCTATTTCATAGCCCATTGACTTGCAAATTAGTCTATAACACAAACTCATACATATATATGCATTATCATCATGTAAATGCATACAACCATAATATCAATTCGGTATCCACGTACCAACAACTTTAATATCAAAGTTTTCAAGTCAGAAAATAGATCTCATAATATCCCCATAATTCAATTGACGTTACTCGTTCATAGAATTTTCATTTACATTATAGATCGCATCATATCCATCATCATTCAAATAACATTTAAACATTCATAGAATTTGCATTCTCATAATAGATCACATCATATCCATCATCATTCAAATAACATTTAAACATTCATAGAATTTACATTCACATATTAGATCGCATCATATCCATCATCATTCAAATAACATTTAAACATTCATAAAGGTTCCTACATCTTAAAAGTTCAAGTGTACCATTAACAGTTTCACTGTGAATAGAAAGTAAAGGTGATTAGGCCTCCAGTAATCCTAGTTGTCTAAGTCAAAAGGTGGTGTTACATACACCCAACCTTCGAGGAACATATTCTCTACGTGGTCAAAAAAAGTGAGGGATAATCTCGTCGTAATGTCTCAACATCCTCCCAAGTAGCAGATCCTGGACTATACTTGTCCCACTGGACCTTAGCTTGGTCTACCAGACGGTTCTTGAGTTGTAGGACTCTACAGTCCAATATGCGTAATGGTTCTACCATGAGGGTTCTCGTGTCCAATACCTATAATTCCTTCCAATTTAGTTTATGGGATTCGTCAGCAACATAATGACGTAGAACAGATACATAAAAAACATTATGAGTTTTATGCAAGTGGGGTGGCAGTACGAGACGATAGACAATGGGTCCAATTTTCTCTTGGATTTTGAACGATCCTATAAATCGAGGTGACAACTTTTTCTCCTTCCCGAACTGAATGGTACTCTTATTAGGCCTGATACAGATGAAAACCTAATCTCCCACTTTATAACTTTGGTTAGTCCTATGTGCATCAGCATAACTTTTCTGTCTATCCTGTGCTTCCTTTAGTCTCTGCCTAATCTGAATCACATGTTCCTCCATCTCTTGAATCAATTCTGGCCCAATTGTCACTCGGTCTTCTAATCTTTCCCAACTCAATGGTGTTCTGCATGGCCTTCCATATAGAGCTTCATAGGGTGGCATCCTGATGGAGCTATGAAAACTTTTATTGTAGGCAAACTCTACCAAAGGTAGGTACTTCTGCCAATGGGTTTGATTACCATAACATACATCCTAAGCATGTCTTCCATAACTTGATTTACTCTCTCGGTTTGCCCATCTGTTTCAGGATGATAAGTTGTGCTTAAGTTCAATTGAGTCCCCAATGCTAAATACAAACTTGTCAAAAACTTAGAAGTGAATCTGGAGTCCCTATCTGAAATGATCTTCTTGGGTATCCCGTGCAAACGGATGACCTCACTTACAAACACGCGTGCCACATCAGTGACATCGTAAGTGTCTCTAATCGAAATAAAATGAGCACTCTTGGTTAGCTTATCAACTATCACAAGAATGGCATTATGTCTATGAGATGTGAGTGGCAACCCCACTACAAAATCCATAGAAATGACTTCCCACTTGGACATAGGAACATCATGTGGTTGTAGGAGACCTGTCGGGTGATGGTGGTCAGCTTTCACTTGTTGACACTCTAGGCACTTAGCGACGAAATTGACTACATCGCGCTTCATGCCTACCTAGAATAAAAGCTTCCTCATGTCTGTGTACATTTTCTTCACACCCAGATGCACACAATAAAGTGCTCTATGGGCTTCCTTCAGTATGATGCTTCGAATATCCCCACCTTCGGGGATGTACATCCTTCCTCGATATCTTAATAGTCTGTCTGCTTCCAGGCTATATCCTTCATACTTTGGATCTAATTGCCTCCCACTCTGGAGGTTTGTAGTAACCTTTAAATACCAACTGTCTCCACGGAGTCGCATCAACACACATTCCCTCAGATTGACTTTTAAGGGTACCAAGGAGAAGACACATGGTCTCCTACTCAAGGCATCCACGACCACATTTTATTTTCCCTTGATGTATGAAATACCAAAATTGAACTCACTCATAAACTCACTCCATCTCCTCTGCCTGGCATTAAGATCCCTTTGAGTGAAGAGATGTTTTAAACTTTCATGGTCCATTTTGAGCTCAAAGTTTCGCCCCACTAGATAGTGCCTCCAAAGTTTCAGAGCTAGCATTACAACTGCCAACTCTAAATCATGAGTAGCGTAAATCTCCTCGTGTTTCTTCAACTTCCTTGATGCATAAGCTATCACTCCTCTTTCCTGCATTAGCACGGCCCCCAACCCTTGCTTCGAGGCATCCGTGCAGACTGTTAAGTCATTTTCCATATCCGACACTCGTAGAATTGGTGCACTAGTTAGTAACCTCTTAAGCTTGTTGAATGCACTATCACATTCTTCCGTCCATTCATACCTGACCCCCTTGCGTTGCAAAGTGGTGATGGGTTTCTCTATTTTAGAGAACCCTTCCACAAATCTTCGATAATAACCTACTAGCCCCATGAAGCTTCTTACCTCATGAGCATTTTTCGGCATTGGCCATTCCATAATGGCCTTTACCTTTTCTGGGTCCACAGATATTCCTTCACCGGAAATGATATGACCTAAATAGTGAATTTCTTTCTGGAAGAAAGAACACTTCGACAACTTCCCATACAATTTGTTCTCTCTAAGGCATAACAACACCACTCGCAAGTGTTCCTCATGTTCTCTTTCGTCCTTGGAATAGATGAGGATATCATCTAGAAAGACTTGTACAAAACAATTTAATTACTTCCAGAATACACCGTTCATGAGGCTCATGAATACTACTAGCGCGTTGGTCAATCCAAAAGGTACTACAATGAAATCATAATGCCCAAACCAAGTTTGAAAGGAATTTTTAGGAATATCACCTTCCTTAATCCTTAACTAGTGATACCCTGATCACAAATCAATTTTTGAGAATATCGCTGCTCCTTTCATCTGATCAAAGAGATCATCTATTCGTGGCATTGGGTACCTATTTTTCACTGTAGCATGGTTCAAGTCCCTGTAATCTATACACAGTCATAAGGAACCATCCTTTTTCTTCACAAAAATTACTGGTGCACCCCAAGGTGAGATATTAGGCCTTATTATCCCTAAGTCGAGTAGCTCTTTCAACTGCATCTGCAACTCACAAAGTATTGGCGCTTTCATCCTATACGGAGTCTTGGAAATTGGTTTTGCACCAGGTTTTAGCTCAATAGTAAAATCAATCTCCCTCTCAGGAGGTAAACCTAGAAAATCGTTCAGAAAAACATCCTTAAACTCTGACAATACTGTGTACTGATCCAAGGAGGGTCCTTTCCTTTCATTCACTGCTTCCACTACATAAAGTCGACACCCTTGCTTCATGCACCGCTTAACCTTCATAGTTGAGATAAAGTGTAGAGACACCTTTCTTCATACACCGTGGATCTCTACCGGCCTTCCTTCATCGTCAACACAAAGCACCCTTTTTGCAAAACAATCTACCATAGCTCGATGGGCTTCTAACCAATCCATTCCAATGATTAGGTCATATGTCCTGAGAGCAGTGACGTATACCTTCAACCTGGTAGTACACACTCCTAGGTCTACTAGACAATTATCAACGCTAGGTCCTACCGCTTGTTTTTCCCCCGAAGCCATCTCGACTTGTTTAAATTCGTCGTTCTCGTAGGTTGTCAAATCGCTCTTTTCTAATGCAGAAGGTGAAATGAAACTATCCGTACCACCAGAATCAAATAAAATTTTAACATTGATATGATTTAGCGTACCTGACGACTCCACCACCGTGGATTGATGTTTTGCCTGGAGATTATTAACTACTACATAAATATGGTGGCTGCCACTTACTCTTCCCATCGGGGCCTTTCCTTCTCTATGCACAAATCCTTCTTGCAACTCTGGGCAGTCACATTGGTAATGGGGTCCTCCACATCCCCAACATGTAACATGAGATGAAACCTGCGCACTGCTCTGTGACGATCTCTGAAATGAGTTCCTTCCCCTGGAACCCCTGCCCCTACTAGATTCTCCCTGAGAAGGTCATGGGCCTACCTGCATCGTTGGTGATGAATGAGATGTTGCACTCGTTGCCATTGAAATACTTGTGGAAACTGTCCTTATCACGACTCTATTACCATAAGGAGGTGGCCTAGAGCTCCCTCCCCTGGAGAAGTGCCTAGGGGCCTTCCCACCGAATCCAGGATGATGTGGAAAGGTCGATCCCATACCTTCGTTTAAGCTCATGTGTTCCTCAGCATAACGTGCATTTTCAACTGCTTCCGCTACTGAAGACAGTTTCCACATCCGTACCATGGCCCTTATCCTAGGGTTTAACCCATAGACAAAGCGTTATGCCTGTCGTTGATCATTATCCATGTACGAAACATATTTTACCAACTCCATGAACCTAATCTCGTATTCTTCCACGGTCCTGTTTCCCTGTACTAGAGCATGAAATGCTCCCACCTGTTGTTCCTCGTAGTAAGCTGGTAGATATTTTCTTCAGAACCTTTCCTCAAAAAGTTCCCAAAAGATGGTGTCTAGGGTAAGGTGCAACTGCCTCTCCAAGTTGTCCCACCAGTTCAAGGCGATGTCCCTCAATTGAAACATTGTTATTTTCACCTTTGACGTGGAAGCATAGTCTCTTAAGGCAAAACATCGCGTCATCCCTTCCAACCATGCCTCTGCATGTTCACTGGCACGACCCCCGACAAACTCTGGAAGTTTGATCTTCTGCAATTTTCTAGTGATGTCCTCGAGTGGAGGCCCTCCCCTTGAATCCCTCGACACTTCAGGGTTACCCACTCCAGATAGTGGGGGCTCTACTTCGACCCCTACTGGTTGACGCCCCTTTAAAGTCTCATTAATGGCTTCCAAAGAGCGCAGAACGAGAGCTAATTCAGGTGATAGTGGTGGCGGCGTTGGCGGTCCTTGCGACGATGCCCCTCTGCCTTGATTTCCTCGAGTCCTAACCATCTTGTATAATTGAATCTACATCAAACCAATGTTTTTCAAGGAAGAGTCTAAGGCAATTCACATTCGCGCAACATAAACTGGTAAACATAGGGTTAGGCGTAAGTTTTTTTTTACTTGTCTGTAACAAACGTTACTCTCTTTAGGGTAAGTGGCTAGGTTAGGGTTAAAGCATCTAAGCTCGGTGTCTTTTCCTAAGTAAACTACTGAGTCTCTCCCCTTGGTAACTACGATAGCACTGTACCATACTCACCCATTTCTTTAACTTACCTTCTTAGCACGCATGAAACCCCCTTATCATGGTTTAAGTTCTTAAAATTTTCTTTTAAAACTAGTTAATGTGATATTGAACATAATTAATCATTAACATTAGTTACTCAATTAATTAATCACTAACATCACTATTTGAAATCAAATTTAAAATTTAAAATTAATCAAATTTAAAATAAATAAAAAATTACACTAAATAATGATTTTAAAATAGTTTAAACCTTACACTAAATTACTTACTTTACATTAATTACTTTATACTAAAATGATTACTTTAAAATAATAATAAAAAAATTAATTGAATTAATTATAATGTAAAAAATTAATTGGAATATACAATATAAAGTAATTAATTCAATTAAATTAATATATATTTTTTAAATAACATTGTTTTAAAATAATTAAAACCAAAAGAAAATAAAATAAAATAAAGTCAAATCTAATAAATAAATAAAAATCCAATTCTGGCATCGTTGGGTCCTCGCATGAGGTCCATGTGCCCCGCTCCCCCGCTCTCATTTCCCAAGCCCTAATCTCTTCTCATTTGCATCGCTCCTCGCATCTTTCACGCTTCAACCCTACTCTCACTCGGCCCCCTTTTCACTTTCATCTCTTTTTTTTTATCTGCTCAGTCATTAAACACAGAGGTGAAGAATGAGGCCGGCCATGGTCGTTCCCTCTGCTCGGCCAATCCTGGTGCCTACGAGCTCAAGGACTGGAGGCTACGAGCCCAAACCTGGTGCCTACGAGCTCAAGGGGGTTCTCATTGGTTCAGTGGGCTGCTCAAGGAAAAGCCAGAAGAAAGTTTATTATGTTCTGTTTTTTTTTTGTTTTTGATTTTTTTTTTAATGTTTGGAGTGCAAGTAATGAAGGCGTATTGGCGTATCACAACACCTTTGGTTATCTTACCATGGCAATATGCAATCATGGGTTTGCCATTTCTAGGTGCTCATTTAAACATCAATACAACGCCCTTAAATTATTCGGGCTGTGTCTTCTCAGGCTCTTTTTTTTTTGACAGGGCTTGTATTGGACATGTTGTTGTTGTTGTGTTGTGTTGGGTGCTTGGTATAGCCCTCCAGTCCTTTGGTTGTGTGGGCTTGGACGCGCAGTGCTAACACATTACCCCTCGTGGCTCCTTTTTTCGGCTTTGGTGCTTGGTAGGTTGGGCCCGTGGGCTCTTCCCTTGATGCGCTCGACCAACAGGTCATGGGTTCAAGTCCCAGGCACACACATAATGTGTTGTTGGTTTGGACCATTCTCAAAGCTTGGCGCTTAGCAATGAGTCATGTGTTCAAATCCCATGAGCTCTTTTGCGTTGGGCTCTGTGTATGGTTTATGTGTTGGTTTGTGTTTCTTGTGTGTTGGTTGTGTGAAGGGCGATTTGACCCAAAGATGTATGCTTAGAAGGGCTTGCTAATATCATTAGAGAGACCAACATATGGACCAACTGCTTCTCGCTTCCCTGCTTGGAAGGGATTGGCGCTTAAGATGGGCTTTGGTGTCTTATGTGTTAACTTGCGATTCATCCCATGGGTATCTCCTTGGCTCGGTATGGGTGGGGTGTCTGCCTGTTGCTTGCGATCTCAGCGCTTGTTGGATTTTGGCTTTGTGGAAAAGGGCGTCTATCCCTTAGGTATCACCATGGCCATGGCAGCAAAAACGTGTGCCATGCCTCACACGAAACGACCCAATACATTAGTGCAATGGTTAGGCTCTTTGAGGGATCCCCTTTGATGGCTCGATGCTAAACTAAAGCGTTGGGTTGTGTTTTGGCTTGACCAGAGACTTAGTATGTTATGTAGACTTAATGCTTAACTCGTGGTTTTAGTTAGAGATAGGGAAAAGAAATAGGGTTCCTTATGGCTCTTCCCTTGTGGCTTGGCTCATGATTGGAAGTTTAGTAGCTTGGTAGTTGAATTGCGGTGATGGAATTTGAAACTTGGAATGGAGATTGGGTTGTAGTCCAATATTTTATATAATTTGTTAGTTAGACAGATTTATGTCATCAAACCCTCACCCTCTTAGTTATATGTCTTGGTTGCCGGAAAGGACTCTTACAGATAAACAAAGGGCTTGAACAGGTTGACATATAGTTAGCTCAAGTGGGCAGGATATCTTCCCTGCAACACCATCTCTTCTTCAGGATTTATTTAAGTTGTTCTCTTAGGGTTTCTGAAACACTTCTTGTTATTTTCTAAGGTTTTAGGTTGCAGGTTTTCAAGGTTGTTTACAGGACACATAACATAGCTTTCAGTCAAGTCAGTCAAGAGTGAAGAGGATGGGTGGGTAGGTAGGCCCGTGGCCCTAGATTTTAAACTAGGGCTCTAATACCATGTGTAAGGCATGTCCAAATAGAGCCTTATAAAACATAAATTTAAATATAGAAATGCTATCATAATTTCTTTTCTGTTCTCTATTCAGCATAATAACAATTCACTGTTCAGCAGAATTTAAAAATGAGTAGCATGATAATGAACAACATATTCAACATAATAAAAGAAATTAACAACATAACAATAATGAACACATGATAATAATGATAATAAATACCTCAAACTGATGTTGTTCTCCAACTCTGCCCAAGCTGAAGCTCTGTCCAAAACTGATTAACCTCCCAACCAGCTAGGAACAACCTATCTGGCTCCCTAGCCCCAGGATTCCTTACGGTTTCCTGGCCCCTGAGCCCAAAATTCCCAGCAATAGGTGCCCCCTATGAAAGTCCTCAAGCAAGCTGCCAGTAAAACCAGTAATACAGATTGAGTCCAAAACTGTTTCCCCCTTCACCTTCTCCCTCTCCCCTAAATTAAAAATATCTTGACTTCCAAAGATCCCCTCTTCCCGAGTCCTCCCCCTTGTCTTATCCCCTTTCTCCTCCCTTATTCAACCACCTTATCCCCCCCATTAAACCTCAACCAATTTATCCCCCCCATTAAACCTCAACCACCTTATCGCCCCCTCCATAAATGAGTCCATCTACTAATACAATTGTATTATTAACTAAGTCTTCATAATTAATAAAAAAAGAAATAAAATATATTTTAATAGTTTATTAAAATAATATTTATTAATCTAATACTTATTAAACTAATATTTATTAAATGATTTAATTAAGGTTGTTACAGTGTTGGATTAAATTCATCCTTGTTACTGCCTGGCTTGATTCATGCCAGTGAGAACGTTCTAGAAATTCCTGGAGGTATGTGAGGATGAAAGCAAACAAGTAATTCCATGTGGCAGGGACACACAACATTGAAGGAATTAAATATGGGGAACACGCGGACCTCTTGCATGCAGCCCAAGGCATCACCAAATGTATAATATAATATAATATAATATAATATAATATAATGTTTTAAATTAATTACATAATTAATGTATTTGTTATATCTGCCCAATTTTAATTAATTAATATAAAGAATGAAATGACTTTACCCTGTATCTACAGGTAATCTTATACAGACTGCTACAACATAGATTTTCCTTTATCTGCCAAATCGCAGGCTTGAAAAAAATTTGGTAGTTGCGTATTAATGGCCGAGAGGGAAGGAAGGACACGCTTTCATAAATCATTTTAAATTATTTTTATTAAAGCAACATCGTTGCATTTTAAGATGACGGTTTTAAAATATGTTGTTCCAAAGAACTTCCTAGCCAAACCAACTAATCTAAAGCCAATGTTATTCTCATTGCTATAGGTGTCATGGCTGGACTAATACTTATTACTCTTATTTAATACTTATTGTAAATATAACTAATAATATAAAGGGTTTTACCATTTTTTATTTAATTCAAAAACCTTATTATAGTTTTAAATCATTATTATTATCATTATTGGTTTGACTTCCTAGCCAAACCAACTAATCTAAAGCCAATGTTATTCTCATTGCTATAGGTGTCATGGCTGGACTAATACTTATTACTCTTATTTAATACTTATTGTAAATATAACTAATAATATAAAGGGTTTTACCATTTTTTATTTAATTCAAAAACCTTATTATAGTTTTAAATCATTATTATTATCAAAGGTAGAGAATATGTTGCCTTGCAGCTCTTGTTGAAATTATTGTCTTGTATCAAAAAGATTTAAAAAATCTGTATCAAAAAGATTTAAAAAATCATAATCAGAAAACCTCCTAAACATCATTTGACCCACTATGTATATATCAATCGCATGTTTGTAAGGATGCAATCCACGAGGTTACAACACCAGTTACTATAATTCTAAAGCGCACCAAATGCCATGCCTCATTAGTTGTACTTTCCATGAGTCAATTCATGAATTCATGTAGTAGACAAGCACATCTAATAGAAATGTTGTAAATTAAATGAGGGATAATAGAAAAGCACATCTTTGTTATTTGCAGGTTAGATAACAAGAAATTATATAAAACTAAATTAACCAAAATAAAAATACAACTAACTGACATATACTTTCATCTTAACATAAAGTCCGTTAACTAACAGAAAATGATAAATGACAAAAAGTCCAAATGACCCACAGAGTATTAATAGATAACACTAAGTGTACTAATAGCTAACACTTACGCAGGTTATCTTAAAACATCATAGAAGTTCCCCCTCTTTGAACTTCTTTTACCCAAAGTATTTGCAGCGCTGGGTATTTCAATATTTCAAGGCACTCGTGACCTTGTTGGTTTCAAGAGCATAGGCAATCCATCCCACCCTCTTGTAGAACCTAATAAAGTCCACGGTATCTAGAGCCAAGTTTATCTACCCATTTACCTTTAACAGACTTTTGCTCACAAGGTTGTAGTCTCAAGAATACTCAATATTCCACTTCAAATTCTCAGTCATTACAGTGCTGGTCCTTCTGGGATTTCATCCTATCTTGGGACAATTTGAGGTTATCCTTTACCTGCTTCAATATATATTGGCTTTCCTCCAAAGATCTCTAACAGTTAGCATTTGAGTGTCTTGAATGATCAAATCAAACAACAAATGAAGGTCGTGAATCATACCTATAGGGACCCTTAAATGGCAACCATTCCAAAGGGACGTGTGGTGTGGTGTGGTGTGTTGCATTGCACCAATACTCTGCCAAGTGCAACCATGTTGACCAGAAAACTTCTTGTCTTGAAAAATAGTTTTTCTATGTTGCATTGGTTTTCACGACAGGGGAACAGTGGGGATGGGATTGACGCATCCACGGGACAGCTAGACTCTAGAGCACACCCCCAAAAGTTTTCAGGGGATGGCGGGTTAGGGATGGCAATAAAAAATATTAAAAATTTAGATTCCACCATAAACTTTTTTAGTTGCTTGTAAGCATAACAGGCTATACTATATAGTATTATGCACACCCTTACACTTGCCAGTTCTGAAAAAACTCTGGCAATTTTAAAAAGGGCCAAACAACATTCCATTATTGGCGCCTAGACATGAGCAAAATGCAGCTTAGCTTTAGGAAACTTTAGTGTAACTACTTTCAACTTTCAATAGGGTCCATGAAGGGTCTGTGAGACAAAGAACTGTCTCTATAACAACTTTTCTTCCTTCTATTTCTTGTTAATGATGATTATGTCAAAACTTAAACAACATTCCCTTTTGAATAGGGTCTGCAGTTTTTTACAGCTGTATTGAAAACCATTACAAAACACTTTGGTTCTATAAAGAGATTAGATTCATATTTCAGATTGAGAAGATGATTGAATACGAATTTATTCAAACATTTAGTACCCAATCAGAGTCACTACTATCTGATTGCTTTCACAATGCTTGAGGTTGGGATGGTGGAAGAACTGGACTTGAATGACTCCGCGAAAGACATGTACAATATGTCAAAGCTGAGATGACCCCAAAAATGAAAAGAACAAGAGCAATAACCACAAGGATCAACCCTTCCAAATGTTGCATTTCCTGGTTTTTTGACATGGGGGCTTTGCTTGTTGTAATGAATGTTGTTGCTGAAAAGACTACTTAAATCACCAGAAACCTAAATCAACACCCATCACACAAAACCCATGTTTTGAGCTGCAACTTGTACAACAGATTTAGATTCAGTGTAATACAAAAAAAATGGATGGGAAAATATATCATATGGTCCAATCATCAATGTCCATTGTCAAAACTGAAGATGCATGCCCGGAATATCCTCAAAATCTGCTGAGAACATCCCAGAAAATCTGCCCAGAACATCCTCAAAATCTGTCTGGAACGTCCCTGAAATCTACCCAGAACGTCTTGGGGAAGACCAGTAAGTCTCCAAGTTCCCAGCAGTTTGGGAACATTTCCTAGGGTTCCCCAAGTCCCCAAAACAACAGAATTGAAAGTACGAAAGTTTTTTGGGGGGATGGGTTCCAGTGCAACATAATAGTTTTTTAAGTATCCCTCTAAACACTTTTTCACAATTTCTGTCTGTCCATCTGTTTCAGGATGATAGTTGGTACTTTGCATTACTACAACAAGTCCAAACAGCTCCATCCAAAAGTTGTTATTGATGAATTTTGGGTCACGATCACTGACAATATTCTTTCAAAGCCCATGCAACATTTAGATATGCTACATAATAGAGTCAGCAATCTCTGAGGTTTTGGCAGTGGTATCCATTGCAATAAGCCAACCATACTTGGCCAACCGATCAACCACCAAAAAAATGGTATTTTTTCCTCCCACATGAGGCAACTAAAGTCCATGCTAATGGAATGCCACTTTCTACTAGGAATGTGCAAAAGATGCAACAGTCGAGTGTTTACAGAATTTATTTTACTCCTTCAGATTTCACATGAAGCAACAAAAAATTTCACATCTGCTTTTAAGCCACTTACAAAAGAATTTATTGCTTATATTGTGATAGGTCTTGAAGCAAACATTACTGGCAGCAATTCTTTATCGACCCTTAGATAACAAGGCAAAGAAGTTAACCCCCTTAGAATCCCGTAGCTAGCAAAGCGGTAGCTGTCAGTAGTGAATACTTCATTCCAGTAAGGCATGCATTGAAAGGCCCTCGCATCAGGGGTACTTTTGATAAATAAGGCCTTGAAAGGCCCTATTGGGCATTCGGGGTAAATACTTAGTGACAGTAAGGCACTCAGTACCTTGTTCCTAGATTTGAAAGGGGCCCTGGCTAGGAATAGCATTCTATTAAGCTACTCTCTTCAACTTTAAAGTTGGCCACAACATAAACATGATTCTCATAAAACATCAGATCATCTGAGAAGGTAAAACTGTTTTCCTATTTTTGTGTCTTTTCAAGATCTTGTAACATCGCAGCAACCCTCTCCTTTAGAATATTCAGCCAATATCTCTTCTTTCCATCCTGGTTTTACTGTAGATATTGCTTTTAGTTCTGGTAGTATGGGGATAAGATGCAAATGTGTCAACCGTAGATTGTTTGGTCAATGAAAGCAGGTTGCTAATATAGCCCCCACCAAGGTTCAAGTCTACCAAGTGACACGCTACTGCATGTGCTCATGTTTATGGATGCACGCAGGTGCCTGCAACAATGATTGGGGCCATGTGCAAGTCCTGGTTGACTTTGGTGGAATAGATACCCCATGGTCATAATTACTTAGCCAAAGGCAACCGAATTGAATGGTGCTAATGATTTCCCCTATAACATTAAATCTGGGCATGTTAGCCTCATCTATATAAGAGGAAGCTGGTTCAAAAATTAAAAATGCAGATGCTGCTATATATTCTTTCTATAAATGTAAAAAAAGACAAAGGGAACTTTTCTCACATACGGGCTGAAGAAAACTGATACCCTAGTTGGTATTCTGCATTCAGAACTGGCAACACTTTTCTAGGCAAATATCCCCACCCACCTGCACATCAAAATTGAAGGAGCGACTACAGGAGCCAAAATGGCAACCAAGCACCTAATCTAAGTTTATTTGAACTGCCAAAATTATCAAATAATAATAGGCCATGTCTGTGCTGACTGATGCTTCAGAACTTTGAAAGGATGCTTGGCTTAGAATTTAGATAGAATTTTGGGAATTCCTTTTGTTAAATGAACAGTCAATAAGCAACCCAAGGATGAATAAAGAAGCTCCATTCCAATCCTCTGGGAGGGGCAACAGAGTTCACAAGCCAAACTGCAATTAACCGGTTCACACTGCTAGATGAAATAAACAGCATTCAAGTAAACAGAGTTCAAGTAAACAACATTTCACACTACCAGATAAAATAAACAGAGTTCAAGTAAACAACATTTCACACTGCCCGATGAAATAACCCCAATTCCCCTCTTCTAAACTCCTACCCATCCCTGTCATGACTCCCACCCAAGCCTGCCCTATCAAACTGCTCTATTGTTACCAATTCAAGCCCTATCAAACTGCTCTATAACATTTAGCAAATCCGCCACTCTCAAGTCGTAACCGTAACTGACTAAATATTTACCTAATCCTTGAAAATCTATGATGAATTTTTTGAATTTCTAAAAAAAAATTTAAAATTGGAATTTTTATCATTGAGATGTACACCTGCCAAGTTTTTTCCATACTGATTTTATTTTATCCTAATTTTTTTCATATTGTACTAAATCCGAATTCTAATTTGAACTTGGTAACTGTGTTTGAACTTTGAATACCTAAAAAATGAGGGTAAATCAAATTTAGTTCCATGGACTGCATTTGACGTTAGTTTATCTAAACAACATTTCGCATTGCCCAATGAAATAACCCCAGTTCACATCTTCACAATTCCCTGTTGTGACTCCCGCCCAGGCTTGTCATGTCAATCCACTATATTGCTTCAAATCCAGGGATAACATTTAGCAAACCCACCAACAATCCACCAAACAAACCAAGACCTGCATTTAAATGACTAAATATTAACTAGATGTTCAAAAATCTAGGTTAATTTTTTTAATTTCTAAAACTTTAAAATTTCATTTTTTATCACTCAAATGTATACTTCTGAATTTTTTCCATACTATTTTGATCCGATTTTTTTCCATATCATGCCAAATTTGAGTTTGAACTTGATAACTATGTGTTTAAACACCTGAACCTGAAAAATGAGGGGTAAATCAAATTTAGTTCGGCCCACGGCATTTGACATCAATGCAAGTAAACATTGTTTTACACTACCAAGTTAAATAACCCCAATTTCCCTGTTCTTAGTTCTCTCCCAAGCTTGTCGTGACTCCCACCCAAGCTAATTGTGTCAATCTGCTCTATTGCTACCAGTGCAATCCACCAACAATCCGCCGCTCTCAAGCCCTAATCAAACCAAGACCTACAAGTAAATAACCAAATATTTTCCTAATACTAGAAAATCTTGGTTGAATTTTTGAATTTTTAAAAATTTGCATTTTTATAACTCGGATGTTTACTACCACACTGTTTCCTCACCAATTTTTTAATCCAAATTTTTTCGATCCAAATTTTTTCGATATCAAACTGAATTCGAATTCAAACTCCAACTTGGTAATTATGTGTTTGAAATTTGAATGCCTACAAAATGAGGGTAAATCTGAGATGAAGCTATATACATAACTACCTCCTTAATGTAAAGATATGATAGGCCAGCAACAACCTTCGTATTTGAGAAGCTAAATACTGAGGTCCCATGTTGGCCAAAGAAGACCTAAAAATGCTCCATTTTATTTAAGGAGGCCATACATTAACAAATGTGCTCCAATTAGTCCTGGTGTCATGAAGGCCTGCCCAACTTAGCATATTTAATAATTTTGCAGCAAAACTGATCAATACCATTAGTGAGCACAACTGATCAATACCATTACTGAGTGGAGAACTTTACAAACAAGGTTGGGCCATTGATGTTTGTCATCAAGATCAATGACAAAACCAAAATAGAGTTGCCACTTGCCAAGCAAATGCATGCACAGAGATTAGAGAGGCCAAAAAGAAACCACAAATTTTCAAAGTTGGTATGAACGACATCTGCAAAGGGTATAGCCCATCTGAACACTAAACTAGCATAGACTTGTCTTAATCCCAGATCAAAAGAAAATAACTGAGCAAAATTTTACCCTCAAAACTGAGTAAGGATGATTTCAGC
>ML786511.1:419527-445163 GCA_009831015.1 Picea engelmannii | reverse complement strand
ACTTGTCTTAATCCCAGATCAAAAGAAAATAACTGAGCAAAATTTTACCCTCAAAACTGAGTAAGGATGATTTCAGCCATCATAATCACCAGTGAGTTTATGCAACAGTAAAACAAAATCATTCTCTCTTAACTTTATAACAATCCTTGGAAAACTGCCATGCTAAAAATTCAAGATGTGATCCCAAACATACTAATTACATTGTTTATGATGGTTGTTTCCATCTCCTAGAAGTTTATACATTTTCACTTAAAAATAGCAGAAATAAATCCTGAGTCTAGATGACATCACTGTGAAATTGTGAATCTTCCGAACCACCTGAGAATAATCTATCCGAACTCACCAAAAACGTCATAGTAAGTCATATAGTACTTCAAAGTCCCTTAGCGCCCTATTAGCCCAAACTTGATGACAAGTAGTAAGATGTCATATACAATTCAAAAGAAATCATTCATAATGCTAACACAGTAACATCAAAGCTCGCCATCAAAGTTGGGGATCAAGAGATAATTCTCTCATGCATGTTGTCAAATTACAGCTTAAAATATGGCCAAAAGGATGAAGAACTTCCTCCCTAAACTTATAACTAGAGGACAGTTGACACTATCTTGATCAAGGGAGTAAATACATCCTTGAAAACTCAATAATTGTTTTAAACAACACTTCCCCTATGCCTTAGATTGCACTATCTTGTTTGTTTGCATCTGAAACAAAAGGTTGTCTTGAAATTCTAGTAAAACATGCTGCTACATATAGAACCAACCCTCTAGACACCAGCTAATAGTGTGCTTTCCATTGCCCATAGGATCCAAGACGGTAAAACCTAAAAAGGAGTGCAATCTCTTACCAAGATGTCAACAATGCTACACTGTGCATCATCAATAGCGACTGTCGCCCATTAACCCTAGGAAATTCTTTTAAAATTTATTTGCATTCCTGTTTGATGGCCTTGGCCCCTCACTATCAACATTTGGGAGTGTGATAATGAGAATAAAAACAAACAATCCTTCAGGATAATATATTCATGAGCTTAGTTCCTAGATACCAGATTTACACCTAGTGTTATATGTAATTATGAAAACAGGAAAAAAATAGAATAAAAAAAAGGTACTCGCATACAACTCGTAGAATCCTTCAATGTAGCTGGTTGTTGAAAAACTAAAGTACAACCCAACATGAGACATAATAGTTGACAACAAGAAGAATAGAATCCATACCAACAGTCGCCCTTATTAATATTGAGAAACGATTCAAGAATGAAGACAGTAGTAAAATAAACCAGTTGTTGAAGATGCTATGATAGATTCATTCAGACAGGTGACTCCCTCTTTTACTCTCTCTCCATTTCCTTTTCTTAAATGAACAGTCAATAACCAATCCAGGGATGAATAAGAAAGCTCCATTTCAAACCTCTGCGGGCAAACAAAACACTTGGACAACAGAAAACAGAACTCACAAGCCAAAATGTCTACATCAAGAAGACGTAACTTTGCAAATATAACCTTGCTCGAAATCATTTGCAAGCCGAGACAAGACACTAACATGTATACCCTGGTTTAACTATCATGCCGACGATTAGAAACCCATGTAATCTTTTCTGAACAAGAAAAACTTCCACGTAATTTTAGAGCATCATGTCACAAAGAGTATTCATTTAAAGGCAATAGCGTATATCTCCTCTTCCCCAGAGGTATCTAAAGCATAAACTAAATATTGGAATAAGAATCTCCTACTGCAGAATTTTTTTTTGAGGGCACTCTCGTACCTGTGCAGTGTGCAATCTATGGTATAAGCCATAACATGAGAAGACATGTTCAAGCTCCTGCAAAAAAGAAATACAACATCTGGATCTGATAGCCAAAGAAGATGCTTAGGAGTTTCTTCTGCACTTAGATTTGATTTATCAAAACCATCATCTCCATCATACTTTGTACAAATTCAAAAGAGAGTTCGAAGAGTTCAAAATTTATGGTAAATCGGGGCTAATATATACATTGCAAAAAGCAGAAATCCAAAAAAACTGAAAAACTAAAAAGCATTGCAAAAAGCAGGAATCCAAAAAAACTGAAAAATTAAAACGCATCGTAAAAAGCAGGAATCCAAAACAACTGAAAAACTAAAAAGCATAGAAAAAAGCATGATAGCACTTTTTGGTTTTACCAGCTTTTTTGGTGCGGTGCGGTGGACCAATTTTGAAATTTTCCATCAGTTGTCGACGAGAGAGGGAATTTGTCTCATCTGTTAAACGGCTGTGTGATAGAGGGGAGGCCAATGTATCCATTGAAAGGAAGTATATATATTATCAAAATCCTACAGAAATTTCGCATTTACTTCTTCCTCCCTCTCGATCTCTAGTCTGGTTAGGTATATCTGTGAAGTTGGGCGTCTCAGTCTGCGCTTGTGCATGTGCCTGAGCTTAAACCTATGCATATGCCTGCTCATGTCATGTGTGTATGTGATATGTGCTAGAGGAGGCAAGGATCATCCTCTGTTGAAGAAACATCTTCAAAGGAAGGGTGGTTGAGCTGCTCAAGGTTACGACTCTCTCTCAATAATGGCTTATTTATATTTCAGGTATATTCTACTATTATTTCCTTTGCCCTCTGTTCTTCTCTGCTCTCACAAACACACACCATAGGTTTTTTTTTAAATTCATTTCAGCAATTTTAATGTACATTTGTCCATCTCAAATCTCATGCATGATCTTCCTTTCATTCTGTCAAAATTATTCTAGGGTTTGGTTCGATTATTTTATGGATAGTAACCTCCATTTGAAAATAATAATCAACGCTCTCTCCCAATAATCCCATGGCTTCAATTCAAGGTACATTTCCTCTCCATCCTTAGTCCTTTCATTTCAGTTGTCCCATGCCATCTTTCTTTTTGTTACATTTCCTCTCCCTACGTAGTCCTTTCTTTTCAGCTATCCCATGCCATCTTTCTTTTTTGTTGATTTCTCCAATCCCATGTCCGTCATTTTATCTGTTAGTCCTTTGATAATTTCTTCAGCCATCCCATTCATTTCACCATTCTTTTTGCCCTCGGAGACAAACCCTAGTCCTTTCATTTTCACGATTTCTTCAACCATCCATTCAGTAATGATAGGAAGAGCATCCATCCATCCATGTGATAAATTTAGTTTATCCATTATGTAATTTCTCCATTTCATTTAGTCTAGTTGAACCAGTCTTTAATTATTAAGTTTAACCTGTGTGTTTAGTTTCATTTTCCCATGAATTATTAAAATTAATTATTATCTAATTTAATTATTAAGTTTAACATGTTTGTGTGTCTAGTTTCATTTTCCCATAAATTATTAAAGTTAATTATTATCTACTTTCATTTCTCCATGAATGTAGTTTTATTTTCCTTTCTCCATTAAAGAAGTTTGAGTTTATGTGTTTTCGCTTATTAAATATGCAGATATGTGTAACTTCATAACCTAATTTCTCTAATATTGTACTATCTCTCTAAAATGTGATTTTACCCATAATTAGTTTTACATGGGTGCAAGATTAGTTTCATGAAATTTTATTGTTTTATTAAAAAAATATTTTTTTTTAAATTTTTTTGTTTTATTCAAAAAAATAATTTTTTTGAAATTTTATTGTTTTATTAAAAAAAAAAAAAAAATTTGAAATTTTATTGTTTTATTAAAAAAAATATATTTTTTTTGAAATTTTATTGTTTTATTCAAAAAATTAATTTTTTAATCAAAAATTTAAATTTTTTTTTTTTTTATCAATCCAGTTTAATTTCTATATCAATGTTTTGAATTTATAGGTAGTTAGTTTTTTATTTTTTATGTTCTATAAATATATATATTTTTTATTAATATCTTATAATTTATATATTAAATTATGATTTTATCAATATTTTACAGTTTATATAAGAGTTCGTTCGTAACCTATAACCTATCTCTCTTAAAATATTACAGTATGTTTTAAGATTCTATTAATGTAGTTTAGTATAATTTTTTTTTAAATTAGTGTAGTTTAGTTTAACACTTTTTTTTAATTAAGTTTTTTTATTAGTATAGTTTAGTTTAATTTTTTTTTAATAATCTTGAATTTAAAATAATCAATATTTTATTAATTTGTTAACTATATTTTATAGGCTAGAGTAGGTTATTTTATGCTAGGGAAGCCTAGAGTAGGCTAGGCTAGCCCAGAGTAGGTCATGCTAACCTAGACTAGGCTAGAATAAGTTATGATAGAGCAACCTAGAGTAGGCTAGAGTAACATAAACTAGACTACAATACGTTAGGCTAGGCTAGAGTAGGCTATCCTAGTGTAGTCTAGAGTAGGCTAGAGTAGGTAGGGCTAAGCTAGAGTAGGTTATTCTAGGATAGGCTAGGATAGAGTAGGTTAGGCTAGGCTAGATTAGGCCAAGCTAGAGTAAGCTAGGCTAGGCTAAGCAAGGTTAGAGTAGCCTAGGCTAAGCTAAGCTAGGCTAGGCTAGGCTAGAATAGACTATGCTAGTGTAGGTCAGGCTAGAGTAAGCTAGGTTAGAGTAGGCTAGGTTAGAGTACATTGGGCTAGAGTAGGCTAAAGTAGGCTAGAGTAGGCTAGGCTAGGCTAGAGTGGACTAGAGTAGGATAAACTAGAGTAGGCTAGGCTTGGGTAATCTATGTTGGCTAGGCTAGGTTATGCTAAGCTAGAATAGGCTAGAATAGGCTAGAATAGGCTTGCTAGGCTAGGCTAGACTAGAGTAGGCTAGGATAAGCTAGAGTAGGCTAGGCTAAGCTAGGTTGGGCTAGGCTAGAGTAGGCTAGGCTAGGCTAAGCTAGGTTGGGCTAGGCTAGAGTAGGCTAGGCTAAGCTAGGTTGGGCTAGGCTAGGCTAAGGTAGAGTAACTTAAGCTAAGCTAGGCAAGTGTAGGGTAAGTTAGGCTGGGATAGGTTAGTGTAGGGTAAGGTAGAGTAGGATAGGCTAGGCTAGGATAGCCTAAGCTAAGCTAGGATAAAGTAGGCTACGCTAGGCTACACTAGAGTAGGATTTGATAGAGCAGGCTAGACTAGATTAGACTAGGCTAGAGTATGCTAAGTTGGGTTAGGCTAGAATAGGCTAGGTTAGGTTAAGCTAGCCTTGGCTAAGCTAGGATAGAGTAGGCTAGTATAGTTCAGGCTAGATTAGGCTAGGCAATGTTAGAGTAGGCTAGACTAGGCTAAGCTAGGCTAGGTTATGCCATGTTAGGGTAGGTGAGGTTAGGATAGTTTAGGCTAGGCTAGAGTTAGCTAGGATAGGTTGGGCTAAGGTAGGATAGAGTAGGCTAAACTAGCCTAAGATAGGCTAGGCTAGGCTAAAGTAGGCTAAGCTAGAGTTGACTAAAGTAGGCTAGCCTAGTCTAGAGTAGAGTAGGCTAGGCTAGGCTAAAGTAGGCTAGGCTAAGTTAGGATAGGCTAGAGTAGGCTAATCTAGAGTAAGCTAGCCTAGACTAGGATAGACTAGAGTAATCTAGGTTAGAGTAGGTTAGGCTAGAGTAGGCTAGAGTATGCAAGGATAGAGTAATCTAGGTTAGAGTAGGCTAGGAAAGAGTAGGCTAGAGTAGGAAAGACTAGAGTGGGCTAGGCTAGAGCATGTTAGAGTATGTAGGGCTAGAGTTAGCTAGAGTAGGTTAGAGTAGGCTAGATTAGGTTTGCATAAAGTAGGCTACATTAGGACATAGTTGGGTAGGGCAGTGTAGGGTAGGTTGGGATAGAGTAGGCTAGCCTAGAGTAGACTAGGATAGGATAGGCTATAATAGGCTAAGCTAGGCTAGGTGTTATAGCCTTATTTTCCACACTAGGGTCTTGTGAAGGACATATTGATGATATTATGCTAAGACACACTGGTTTGCCCTGGTTTTAGTGATTTTTGAGGATTGTTACTACTGATTCCACTAATAGGGAGAAACAAGTCGTCGATGAATTGCTTCGCAGCCCACGACTGGTTGCTAGCTACATTATTGTTGGCCCACAACTACCTCTATATCCTTCTAGAGTTGGTGATTTCCAAGGAGATCAACACTAGGTGAGTTGGTTATCTCGTGATAGGAGCTTGGGAACTCTTAATCCATTCGAGTTCACTAAATTTTAGAGATCTATATGCCTCTCCTGCTCTCCTCCACCAATTGATAAAAGGAAGGTATTCCATGGGAAAGAGAAGGAAGAATCATTTTAGAGGTATATGTTGTTGAACATTCAAAGGAGCTTCTCCATAGATTTCAGCCTTCTGATCAGGTTTTCCTTGCTTGAGTGAGGGTTGAGGAGGAGAAAGAGCAAGGGCCAAAGGAGCATCTCTTGCATGACTCAGGGTATGCTTATGTGATTGATGTATTGCTCTTTTCATTAATATAGATCTATGCGTTTTCCCCTCTCTATGTTGTTGTATTTAGTTGTAAATGATAGATCTGACCTCTCCTTTATATCAGATTAGATCTAGAATAGAATTGTTATTTCCTTCCCTTCCTTAGCTAGAATTCATTGAAAGAAAAAGTTGCATAATTTGCGAACATATTTTCTCTTCTTTTAATATTGGTGAAGAGTCTAAATCATCATTGTTTCATTGGTTTCCTTTCCTAATCAATTAGACTAAGGTACGAGAGAGTAATGTTCCCAAGTGTTATTCTCAATGCCACTATAGAAGTCAGGTGGTTGAGTGGCTAATCTAAAGCTAGTTTCATGACACCTACAAGAATTTTGATATATCTGAGGGTAAGTGGAAGTGAATTGTGTATATAGTTGTTGTCTAATGCGTGACTATGCAAAGGGGTACCAACAAGGGCTACACACATTTCTAGCTAGGTGAAATCTCTTGTATTTCCTGTGTATACTTCCCCAACTACGGGCTTGCCCACTTAATGATAGATCTCTATGTTATTTATAGATGCTAGAACACATCCCTAGCCTAAAATAATTACTCTAAAAATTGTGCCAAGAAAGATCTGATACCACTTGTGATGTACCAAATACAAACATTCAAAGAATAAATCATAGATATCAGTCAGATATATTGCATAAATAAATAGAATTGCATACACAATGGACAATATGAACCAAAATATTATACCTTTATTTATATGGGAGCAATGTTCACTTTCCTCTTCGAGGGGGAACCTCTAATAAAGTAGATCTCAAATTAAAAATGATTTCCAAGACACCTTTTACAATGCTTCTACATATTTATATAGTACTTTCCATCCCCAAAGAACATTCTAGAGAAGGATATTTCTCATAGGCGGAACCTTCTAGTAAGCCTTATTGCAATAATTGTGTTCAAACTACTACATAGGCCTTATTTACTAATGATGGTCTCCATACATAGAAATACATAGTAGTCTATCTACTTAGGGGTTAGGGAGGGTAGGACCCAAACAAAAAAGGAAAATAAATGGGTAGGAAGAAACAATGTTGAGGAAATAGTAACCCAAGGCTAAAGCTCCCTCTTAAAGGATTCCATATTAAATCCTAGCTCATGAAGGCTAGTTGAACAAATTATATGACCTATACAACATCTTACATGAATTTAAGGGTCATCACATGAATTTTTCCTATTCCCCTTTCATAAGTTATTCTTCACATTTCCTACCTTTTAATTACTAACTTAGGGAATACTCCTTGTCTTAGGATTTGTCATGTGTATAAAGGATAAGGTTGTTCTCCCATGGTAACACTTAGGAAAAAATTAAAAATTAACTTATGAGATGTTGTGTTAGAGGAAATCACTATGTTTTTAACACCTAATGACTTGCAAAGAAGTTGGACCTGCCATTATAAGTGGGCACCTTGCATTGAGATATGTGTACCATGCCTCAATATTTGTGACACTTCATTAGGATTTGTGTACTTGTATTTGGCCATATATGTACATGTCACCACTTTTGGATCCATGATAGTTCATTGGGATATGACGGGGATGCCACATTATCATAGTTTTCACATTGATTATTCTAAGAGATCTCCCTTTCCTAGTTGGACTATTACTCCCATGTGAGGTTCTTATTTTGTTTCATTTACCCACATCTGGGGGTTATTGAGTTTGTTGAGGGTGGTTACATTGGATCACAGGTGGTTACAATAGTTACATGAAATTGGGGTGTTGGTTATCACTCATTTGATTATTTTATTAAGGATTACCTATCTTTTGGGTGTGTCGCACATGCCACTCTTCATTGGATCCTCACCTTGGACGTCCCACATGTATAGTATGGCATCATCACTATTTGGGTACATTCTCACTTGGATATGCCTTCTCCCTCATTTCATTGGGTTTGTTGGAGAAGTTCCCTTGTTCCTTGGCATTTGGTTGACCATGCCTCACTTTGAGGAGGTCGTTGGCACATTTTATGGATAGCGCACTTGTACTATATCTCCCTTGGACCACATATGTGGTATCTAGTTGTGTTTTTCACCATTTTGAGGAGGCCACTCATGTTATTGAGGATTATTTGGGTGGTTTTGTAGCCACACATGGTATTTTCCCATGGATTTACTTGAGCTCATGGTTAATGCTAGCAATTGTTATTTACTCATTGTATTGAAAGATTCTATATCTATATAAGGAGGGAGCCTCCTCACTTTTCATTTGTTGGAGAGTATTGAAAGAGACTTTCTTATTTTTTCTTCTATATTATGTATCTATCTTCCTAAGGTATGTTTCAAGGGTATATTTCAAGGCTTTTAGTTATTTTTAGTTATGTTGGAGGAAGGAGGTGATGCAAGGTCAAAGAAGGGCACCATGCTCCATTGAGAAGGAGATTGAGGTACAGGTTTCTTTCCCAACTCCTTGTGTTAATCTATATCTTGCTTCATTGCATTGAGTGAGGAAATCCTAGGGTTCTTCCCTCTTGCATTCGGCAAAACTTAAAGTTCACCTTGTATTACTTGGGAGATGATTCTTAAGGGACCATCACCTGGATCCATGCTTGAAGTTTTACAACTTATCTAGTCCACACTTGAAAGGTAATCCTCCTTGGTACCTTCAACATTGACATATTAAGACACAAAATTCACATCTAAGGTAGATCTAGTGACTCCATAGCCCATTTATAGGCATTGGCCTACTTGCAGTATTTCTTCAACCAAAACCCAATTTTGTTTTATTTAATTTTGTCATTTTTTTTTGTTTCTATTGGCAATATAAAGGTTTCATGATTTTTATCTTAAATTAGATTGCAAGATCCAAGTCTTGGGACTAAATTTGCTAGATCTATTTATATTTGGACTTCACTTGTGCTAATCATTTGTTAATATATCTCTTGGAGATTAGATAAGTAAGCTAGTATTCCACTAGTTGAAACTTGGTTTAGATCTTGTTTAAGGATTGCTATATTTTGAATGGATCTAACCTGTCAACATGAATGAACTCTAATGTGCCTGATCTAACATATTTTATTTGAGTTTATATCAATGCTGGAAAACACATGGCATGAGGGTTATTTGAGCTTGCTTTCATTTATTTAGTGACAAGGATTTCAAAGATTTGGCATAAGCCTCTACATCGACAAGGATTTCAAAGATTTGGCATAAGCCTCTACATCTAGGAAACATTTAGCATTCTTTGTATTTATAACACCTCAACTTAATGAATCTATGACTTATCTATTGGGATACTTTGATGTCTAAGAGAACAATCTAAGCATATTGTTAGCCATATGGTTTTGTGAATTGAGGATTTTACTTTACTAGATTTCATATTCAATGTCCAGGTATAAATATTCACATTTTGATCAATGTTTGGATGTTTTCATGGTCTTGAATTCTCATTCTAGAAAATAGATGTCTTCATTTGTAGAACGACTAAGTCTTTAAACAAAACAACATAAGTAATCTCAACCTTTTTCATTGTTTTAATTTGTTGTTGAGGATTTTGTATACTTCGAAAAATTCACTTTGATGCAAAAGTTTGACGTGTATGGCATTGATCTTAATTTGATGATGAACAAAACATATTAGGCACTCCTTTAAGCTTGACGTCTCACTTAATTCATTTATGTGCACACGTTTCAACACTTCATCATTCTAAAACTTTATGAACAATCCACTTTATCATTCTAAAACTTTTTCAAGTTTGGATCTTTTCCATCTATTTATGTGCTATGGATTGCTATTTCATTGATGTTGATTACAATCATATGTTTATGACTGGTGGATAATTGCTAATATAAAGTTTGACAGTGGTACCTAGCACTTGATTCCACATATAAACATTCTTTAAATTTCATTGCATCCTATGAGCCCTTTTCAAGGAGTCTAATGGTTTGATGACATTTCAACATATTCTTTAATGAAATCTGATCTATCTTGATGTCCTAAATTCTGATATATATAACAGCAGCGGGTTCAGAAACTTTCCACATAATAATTGGTGTCTAACTTTTTGGAATGGCATACTTCAAATCTCTCTAAGTGAATGACTGTTAAATCAGATTGCATATCTAAGTTTCCAACACTCTTTTCAATTAATGGTTACATATATCATGATCTAAGATTTGCAATATAATTTTGATGAGTGACACTCTCTCTTGACTTCATATGGTGAATGTTGAATGGTGAGCGATTGTTAATTATTGATATCATTTGGAATTATTGGTTACATGAGTGATTTGAATGAGAAGAAATAATAACTTACTCATATATCATTGTTATTTTCTAGCATAAAGTAGGCACACTTGTCTATGTAACATATCATTTAAGGCTTGTTACATTTAGTGATTTGATAAACAACTTGCATGCTTCAACTGGTCTTAAAACTTGAGAATGATTTGGGAAAAATTCGCTAGCTATTTTTTTCAAATATAAGTTATGAAGGCTCCCCTTCCTACACAACGACCTAGCTTGGATTGACTTGTAGGGGTTTTCCCCCTTGACTAGGATATCCCTTCCTTTAGCCTAAAGGGTGGGGAAAGACCACTGAGGTGACAATGGGTGGCTTGCTTGAGAGTTGCCTCTAGGCTCTCCTGTTGGGGTTAGGACTTTTCCCTCTAGGTGAGAGTTTGAGTGGTAATAGGTACCTCACTAGGTACTCCATATTATCCTCCCTAGGTACATTAATATAATGTGCATGAATTGTGAGGCGACATGTATTGCACTTTTTTTCTCTTCTTTCTACTTACCATTGGACTGTGTACACATATCAAGGGATACAACCATATATATATATTGAAATTTCGATGTTAACCCAACACATTAGCAAGATGCCATTGACAATTAACCAATGTACAATCGACAATGAAGAGGCATTTTTTATGTTTGACCAATGATATATTGACATATGACCAAACCATGAAGCATCGTGTGCAACAGAAAACCAATGTTTCACCAAGTGTGTACCAATGATGGGATAAATTTTGACCTACTGAACTAATGCTTTATTGACAGATCACCAACATTGTACCAATGCTTTTACAAAATTTCCTACTAGCTTGAATGGCATTCGATCAATGTGCATTGTATGTCATCTTCATTTGACTAATACTCTATCGACATCTGACCAAACATTGAAGAAATGTTTCCTACAAACAATTGATGTTACATCAACTATGTATGGATATCGAGCTATGTTTTGATCTTGTTGAACTAGCACTTAATTAACATATAACCAATGTCGTACCAATATTTTTACAAAATTTTCAAATAGGTTCACCGACATCCAATCAATGTGTTTTCTATGTCATGTGTGTTGATGAAGCATCAAAATTCTAACAATGACAAAGAAAAATTGTGGACACAAAAAACTACCATGTGGTACGCTATTGTGATTTAAATTGTGACGATAAGTCGACAATGTTAAACTATTGTCGAACTTGCAATGGATTCGTCCTGATGTTGAAATATTCTTTCTTCCAAAGTTTTTTCCACAAATCTAATGTGAATCCCACATGAGGTAATGTACCCAAAACTAGTGGTGGGGACAAAATCGAGCCAATCAACAAAACATTGCAAACAACCCAAGTACAATACCCGCTGGAAGTGATGAAGAAATGAGTCATGCAAGCAACTCAAACAATGACAATGGATCGAGAAGTGAAATTAGTCTGAGATGTGAATGACGATTAATATAATTTAATGTTACAAGTTTCATATTTTGAAGTGTTTTTCTGTAAACATTAGAGATTTAGTTCAATGTGGACATATTGTTCTAATTGGTATGATGACAGGTTACCAATAATTGTAACAATTATTTATTGACATTTTTATTATTGTGGACCTTTATGTTGTCCCATTTGGTAAGATGAAGCGTCCCTTATTTGTATATAATAAACTAGGTTTCTTATTATGTTGCAATCTCTAATGTGATACAATGTTACGGTGTCCTTTAAATATATGGTCAATTTGCATTATTACAATGAACAAATGTATAATTGGTTGTTTTATTTGTTTAAAAAACACAATACACTAATGCAATGATTATATTGAAACACATTAATTAAAATATAAAAAAACAATATTATTATTAAAAAAATGATTTTTTTGATGATTAATTGAGATTTTGTAAAAAAGACAAGAAGCTACATTTGCATACCCGCAACACAAACAAAAACAACATTAAAATATATCGATGAATTGTACTCATTTGACCCTAATGGTGCACTTCGTACCTATTTACACACTAATGCATTTCAATGATTGTTACACATCAATCCATTTCAAAGATTGTTATGCACTTATTTTATATACATGTAAAATCACATTGATGATAATAAATATAATAAGAGTAATAGTACTCATAACCAAAATAGAAACATCAATCCCTCCTCTGATATTGTTATTGTTTTCATTATTGTTATAATTACCATTAACAATACTTCATAGTGTGCAAGGATATATAATGCATCAATGCTAACACATATTATATGCATTGATGCTTTAAAAAATATGATATGCATTAGTCCTTTCAAAATATCTAATACATATGGGTGATTTGAAAGTATACAATATGCACTACTGCATATTAAATACGTGTGCACTAGTACACCTTACTCATTTAAGTGCAAAAAGAAAAAACTTCTATTAGGACTTCAACCTCCCAAATTTTTTAGTTATAATGAACATTTACTAAAACCCCCATTGTCAATAGTGGAGGTGTTTTTTGATAATTTTATGCAATATTGTAACACCAAAACCTCTACTAAAACCTCCACTAAATGGTGTTTTTCTTGTAGTTTTATCTTTTTAGGATATCCTTTTTATCACTTGATGTGGTGCCAAAAGAATTTAGAGCTCAATAGGAAGCATTGGTCCAGGGTTATGGTCCTTCATTTTCATAGATGGTCTTTGTTATTTTGGAGCCATTGGAAAAGGGGAAGAGGGAGTATCTTGGTTTGATGGTGTAACCCAAGTGGCTTTGTTGTATTTATCGTGAATGTTCACCATACATAAGCCAAGTTGCAAATTGCTTGGTTGATTTCTTGTAGAGAGACATACCCTTTTTAGTAGTGATTGCTTGCATGATGAGGTGTGAATTTATGTACTTATGGGTATGAATCTTGCAAAGCATATATGATGTTTTATCATGATGGAGGAGTTTTCTCTCAACTTTTTGGAGGCATTAGAGTTATAGGTTTCATATTCAAAAGGAGTTCAATGGTGCTACACAAAACACTTTTCTCCTAAAGTGGGAGTGTTAGATTTTGGGGTTACTTTGTAAGTGTTATCACCCACTGCTAATCCATTATAGATGCTTCACATACATATGGATGGTTTATTTTGGGTGGATTCTTGACATTGGTTAGAGTGTTAGTACAATGACCTTACATAAGAGGTTGTTACTTCGATCGACATGATGACTATCCCATAAGGTGAACACAATGAGGGAGTCAGTTGTTCAATAAGGAGAGGTACATACGTAAGAGTATCTCTAGGAACTTCATGGAAGGAACGTTTCCCTAGGAAATGTCTCTTAGAATTCTACTATAGGCTTTCATTCACAACTCTAGTGGAAATGTCTCTTAGAATTCTTAAGAAAGGTATAGGCTTTCCAAGGCTGTTAAAGGAATAATTTGAGTATTTATCTCTCATACATAGTTTGGCTATAAAAGTCCTCGCGCCTACCAATGGAAGTCAAGTGATGATCATGTGAAAGTCCTTTTAGGCTTGAAGACAATTCAGAGGGTTCTCTTTTTCAATGATACTATTGTTTCATACCTAGTTTTGATGGAATGGTCTTTTATATGTATTGGATTTTAGCCTTCGGGTGGATTAGTATTGAGCTTGCATATTAGGCCATTTGTTGTCATATTTGTTTCCATTAGTGTCGTTATATACTAGATAGAGTATAAGGGATTTATAGTTGAAGGAATGTTTTTTAGGAAACAATAAGCTTGCCAATATTGTTAAAGGAATATTCTGAAATCTCAACTCTCATATATAGTTTGGATGGAAAATTCATTTGTCTTCAAAGAGAGTATGGGCCTGCTAGGCCTACCAATGTTAGTCAAATCATTCCAAAGCCCTTTTAGGCCTAAAGGCAATTCAAAGGGTTCTCTTTTTCAATGATATTGTTGTTTCATACCCATTTTTGTTGGAATAACTTTTATATATATTGGTTTTCAACCTTTGGAGGGATTAGTATTGAAATTGAATATCAAACCATTGGATTTATTTTCATTGGAGTTGTTATAGACTAGATATAGGATAAAGGATTTATGGTTGAAGGAATGTTTTTTAGAAAACAATGTGAAGGTAGATAGGAAGGGATGCTTGCCATACCCAAGGGAGTGTAAGTTTTATTTTTTGAAAATGCTGAAAAATATATCTGTAGCATGTACATTTTTATATCTAATAATTACAACTTTTTTCTAGGGAAAAAGGTGAAGAACATATACAAAATTTTAAGGAAAAAGGTGAACCTTGTCAATTGTTCCTACAAAATATTTAGAAGGTCAAAAAACCTGCATATATTTCTAAAGATATATTTGAATAAAATATAATCCTAGGAATTTATGCCTTGAACTGACAATTTTTCACTTCCCTGCTACCGAAATGACCGAAAATTATTATATGTTTGATAAACAAACTCCTTTGTAGTATTCAAGCAAGGTATGTTGCACAACTGTCATGACCTAACAAATTTTTCATAAGAAATAAGTAACTGGAGATATAGGAAACAATGTTGATAGCCTATGGACATCATCAACATAATAAATTAGCATTTCATTCATTATAAAGTATACCACACAACATACCAAATTGATTAATGATAATTAACTATGAAAAATCCCATATATTATGATTTACAATTTAGAATAGTTACATAAATTGAGCCTTTCAAAGATTATCTTGAGATGTCTTGCATAATATGTTAACGCATATAAAAATCATTTAAATTAAAGTCATCGAAAAATAATTTCATGACTAACCTCTCTATTGTCGTAAATCCGAAGTCATTTGATTGCCCCAAACTATCATAAAAAACTGATGAACAAATTGACGACAATGTTCAATAAATAAAAAATCCTTTAGTTAAGAAAATGAAAAAACCACTATTGTCCCAAAGGTAAATTGAGTGAAATAAGTTTGGAAACTAGAAGATGAGCCATAAGTTGGATGGTACTATATGAAATATTTTCCATTTGAAAATTAAGGAATGAAAAATAGCAGGTTTATCCATATGGTGGATGGTGCATTTCTCAATAATTGATTGAAATGTATCTACAAAATAACACAAAAATAAACAACTATTTTATTTATTTTTGCTTTTGTGTTCATTCTTGTCCTTGTTCTTCAACATATTCAACATAAAAAGAACATAATAAAAAGAGCCAAAAATACGACTATCTATTAATAGATTTATTCCTTTTATCTAGTTAATTCTCACTGATAAAGCAATGGATCGTTGGACTATGTATCTACGAAATCAATATGAAAATAGTTGTCCTTCTCTATCGTCTTGATTTAGTAGCTTAATAAGGAAACAATTGACTGACAATCATTCTTCATTCCCATTCAAATCTTTGTAGGAAGGCAATTCCACCTCCAAATATAATATATATGTAATTTATTTTCCAAACTAATGTTAATGATTCCCATTAAAAAAAACAACAAAACAACAACTTAATACAAAAAAATTCTTACCTCTCATTTGGTCCTCAAAGAATCCAAGCAGTATGTGCCCACTATATAGAACAATAGGTTTATTTATCTCACTAACTATTGGACATTTTTCTTATGCTTGTGTCTTTATAGGAACAGACTAAACTTTGTGTACATTGTTTCCCTCCAAAAGCTGGATAAATCCAATTGAAGTATAGAACGCTACAAATTAAGCATGTTGTGTTATTTTTCAGAGCAGATTCAAAATTGCAACTAGGGTTTCATTGCGTGCACTGGTAGGAATTTGCTATGAACAAGGGAGGAAGAGAACTATGGAAAAACTAAGCAAATATGTGTGAGTAGTGTTAGAGATTCACTATGAGAAAGGGAAGAAGAGAAATGTGGAAAAATTGAGCACAGATTTGTGAGTAGTGTTAGGGTTTCACTATGAGTAGGAGAGGAAGAGAACGCTAAAAAAAATAAGTATGGGCTTGGAAGTGTTTTCAAATTTTCGGTATTTTTATATTTTTGACCCACCCTCAATCCTAGATCATGACCCATCCCCCTGCAATACTTGTACTTTTGCATATGATTAAAAAAAAACCTCCACCCCTTTATACACCTCAATATGTTTACCTAGGTTTTGACCTTTTTTAACCCCCTTTATGAACAAACGTATTAATGTGTTGTCTACTTAGTGAAGCCCCTGTGTTTCATACTTATTTACACAATAATGCATTTCTTGATTGTTACACATCGGTCCATTTCAATGATTGTTATGCACTTATGTGATATACATGTAAAAGCACATTGGTGATAATAATATAATAAGAGTAGTAGTACTCATAACTAAAATAGGAACATCATTCCCTCCTATGATATTGTTATTGTTTTCATTATTGTTATAATTACCATTAGCAAGACTTCATAGTGTGCAAGGATATATAAGCACCAATGCTAAGACATATTATATGCACTGATGTTTAAAAAAATATAATATGCATTTGTCCTTTCAAAATATCTAATACATATGGGTGATTTGAAAGTATACAATATGCACTACTACATATTAAAAAGGTGTGCACTAGTACACCTTAGAAAAATCCTCTATTAGGACCTCAACCTCCCAAAAGTTTTAGTTATAGTGAACACCTACTAAAACCCCATTGTCAATAGTGGAGGTGTTTTTTTATAATTTTATGCAATATTGTTACACCAAAACCTCTGCTAAAACCTCCACTAAGTAATGTTTTCCTTGTATTTTTATGTTTGTAATATATCCTTTTTAGCACTTGATGTGGTGCCAAAATAATTTAGAGCTCAATAGTAAGCATTGGTCCAGGGTTATGTTCTTTCATTTTCAAATAAGATCATTGTTATTTTGTATCTCCTAGCAAAGGGGAAGAGAGAGTATCTTGGTTTGATGGTGTAAACCAAGTGGCTTTTTTGCATTTATCTTGTTCACCATACAGAGGCCAAGTTGCATATTTCTTGGTTGATTTCTTGTAGAGAGACACACCTTTTTGAGGTGTGTAGGCATGCATTTATGGGTATGAATCTTGCAAAGCATATATGATGTTTTATCATGATATAGGAGTATTATCTAAGATTTTTGGAGGCATTAGAGTTATATGTTTCATACTCAAAGGGAGTTCAATGGTGCTACACAAAACACTTTTCTCCTAAAGTGGGAGTGTTAACTTTTGAGGTTACTATGTAAGTGTTATCAGCCACTACTAATCCATTAGAGATACTTCATGTACATATGGATGGTTGATTTTGGGTGGATTCTTAACATTGGTTAGAGTGTTAGGACAATGACCTTACCTAAAAGGTTGTTACTCCTATCGACATGATGACTAACCCATAAGGTGAACACAATGAGGGGGTTATTTGAGCAATTAAGAGAGGTACATACCTAGGAGTATCTCTAGGCACTTCAAGGAAGGAACATTTCTCTAGGATCTTGAGACCATGTGATTTACGCCTGGACATCTGGCACAAAAGTAGAGAATGAATTCCTTGCATGAGGACACTTGGATACCACCATGGAAGATAAGCATTGGACTAAAATCTTGTTGGAGAGAACACCATTCTAGAGGAGGAGCATTGATCCCTAGGGTAATCATTCCTAGAGGGATTTTCATATTGTGAAGTCGATAAAACCTGGTATATGTTAAGTACCTGAATAGATTTGCAAATATACTTCAAAAATAACCAAGAATAAACCAAACCATTTACTGAACACAAGAAATAGAGAAACCCTTGAGGTAGGGTAACACCATATATTAATCCTTATGGAAGGATAAAACTCCTCAAGTAATCAGGTATAATTTTAAGGATGAAAATTTATATTAAAATGTAGAAACCTAGGATAATCTTCCTAGTCCTTAATATGCAAAATGTAAAATGTTTGGCGATAGTTTAGTAAAAATATTCAAATTTTGAGGATTTTGTATAGTTTCTATAAAATTTTGGCAATTCTTAATGTAAAATAGTTTTATTCTACGGAATTAGGGCGAATTGTTTTTAGAAAAAATGAAAATTGGTGAATCATTTTTTGGGGAAAACCATGGGAAATTAGCCCATTTGTGAAATTTAGTCCCTAAAATCATCTATGCAATCAATCCTTGCTTGTTACAATCACAATATACTTCACCATGCCCCAATACATTGCTTACACTTCTCTATATAATATTCTCTATATTCTAGGAACATTCTAGAGAAGGAATCTTCTAGAAACGTTATTTATTATATCTAACTACCATAATGAGTCTTATTTAATAATATAGTGGACCTAGTCCACCTTACATTGAATATACATAATCACATTCCCATTGGGTACCTCTCTAGGTACCCCATATTACCTCCTTAAGTATACTACATTTCATCCCCCTTCACATGTTTCATTCTCAAAACACGTGAGGAAACCATACAATATGAACGGCTAAGCAATGTAGCCATTTGGTACGAAGTAAGACCATCCATCCATCCTAATGGAAACCAAACATGATGTAGAATTGTTTCCTTTCCATTATTATCTTTATCTATATCCTATCGGTGTTTCCATGGGATTGGTTCTATATCCCGATGTCTTGTTGTAGTGTTGGTAGTCCTCCATGTGCTTCTTCACTGGTTTCTTTTTTGGTTCCATGTTGGTGAATAAATGTGTTGATGCTCACACCCTTGCATTGATGATTGTTTTTATCTATATGATGTGGATGACAATATAGAACAACTATAGGAATTTGTTCTTTTTTCTTCAAATCAACAACACATTGTGCCTTTGAGTCAATGCCCTCCTTAGCTTCTTTATTGTGTCCTTCATGTGGTTTTGCTTCATCTCCTTCTGTAGACTCTGTAGTAAGTTCTTTTCTTTCCATTGTGGGCCCTTCTATCTTACTAAGAGACACATCATGCAATGTGATTTTCTTTTTCTTGTACCATAACATCAAGAACTTCTTTTTCACATTAATATCAATTGTACCCACTGATTCTATCCAAGGATATCCGAAAAACATATCCTCTTCATCCATATCCATAGCACAAAAATTTGAATGCAACACATATTTGTCCACGGTAATCTTCAAATCTTTAAAAATTTGAACATTTTCACCCTCAACATGTGTGCTTTGAACATTATTTGCAGGAATTCGCAATATATTAATCAACTGAACATTGATAAAATAATGCAGGCAACTAGGGTTAATAGAAACAATGATATTTTCTTTATGAATACATCCATGAACCTGTAATATAGAATTTCCACATGAAAATAAACCCTTGCTTCTTTTTTTACTCTTGGCATGAGACCATTTTTCTAAAAACACTTTTTCAAATTCTTCATCGGAGAGTGCCATCATTTTTCTATAGTTAAGTGAATTCCACCAAATGGCAGCATCACCTTGTAAATTCAAACTTATCAATGCTTTCAAATGATCTTTACTGAATGAATTCCTCTTTTTTATGACTTCTTCAATACCAGGGCCATCAGAATTTCCTGTAAAATACATCTTGTTATGAAAAACCCAAAAATATAACTATAACTTACAATGCGAATCGCATGGCTTTTTTCGGAAAAACCCTGAAATTTTTTCGAATTTAAAACGTTGATAACTTCACTTCCCGGACTCCATTTTGACTGATTTTATTTTTTTGAAACTGGGTATTTTTCGAGAGGAATTCAAATATCCATATATTTTCAACAAATTATGAGAAAAAAGTTTTAGAACTGAGTTTGAATTGTGTCGCCCCCTTTTTTTCCTTTCAAAAAATCTGCAAAATGAACCAAAATTTTCTTCCCGTCTTTGGCCAACGAAAGTGCTATGATACCAAATGTTAAGTACCTAAATAGATCTGCAAATATACTTCACCATTCCCTAATACATTGCTTACAATTCTTTATATAACATTCTTTATCTTCTAGGAACATTCTAGAGAAGGAATCTTCTAGAAAGCCTATTTATTATATCTAACTACCATAATGGGTCTTATTTAATAATATAGTGGACCTAGTCCGCCTTACATTGAATATACATAACCACATTCCCATTGGGTACCCCATATTACCTCCCTAGGTATACTACAGTATCACACTTGTATATTATTTTATTATAGGGAACTCCATGTGGGGTTTCCTTGATGGTCACTTGTATGGACATAAGTCCTTGTTTTATTAGCCTTCCTCACCTACTATATATATAAATGGAGGGAAAATATTTTTCATATTATTAACCATTTATTGTACTCTATTCTTTGTATTATATTGGAGAAGTTTGGTAGGGACCAAGACACTAGGGTTCATGAGGAAACCCTANGTTGGTTATCGTTGGAGATATTGCTCTTGTGTTATGCTATAGATTTCTCTTATGTGAGGTTAGTGTTTGTGCTATGTAAGTAAACCCTAGAGAATAATATGACAATGGAGATAATGATGGTTGTTAGAGCTCTTGTTGTATGGATAGGATTTATACCATAGTAGAAGATATGGAGAGGGAGCTAACATCGTGCATGATTTTGGAACCTTTCTCTTGTGGGATGCATAGAGTCTAGAGAAATATCATGGAGGTCCTAGCATAATGAATCTTGATCTTGGTGTGATGAATTTCATGGAGAAAGACTTAGTTAATGTTTTCTTGATGTTCCATGGAGGTGTAATACCCTATTTTGATCCCTAGGTTGTAATATGTTACATACATATGATATTTTAGGTTGGTGAGATTGTGTGTTTTGGGCTGAAGTGCCTATGTATGTATGTTTTGGGATAGAGTTCTTGTGTGATATTAGGTCTAAGAGACTATATGTTGAAATGCCAGTGAGATAAGCTTTGTACATTGTAATCATACTCATATATATTAATAAAAACACATCACAATTATAGACCAAGTCAGACAAAAGAGTATGGGGAGCTAGGAATCCATGAGAGGGAAAGTGGAATAAGGGATAGAGATGAGGGACTCAACTGTAATACGAAACGGTTGAGATTGGTCGATGATGAGGGACAGAGATGCGTGATTGTAGGCCGGAACTAGAGAGTTTCCCTGAGGTTTATCTCTTCCTTGTAGTTACGGAAGAGCATGCGCAAGGGATGTAATCTTTATGTGATCCTTGCATTAAATGAGAAGGGAGTAGTGGAAGGTCTAGAACACCTTCCTGTGGTGAAAGAGTTTGTGGACGTCTTCCCGGAGGAGTTACCTGGGATGCCTCCAGAGAGGGAATTGGATTTTACCATAGATCTGAAACTGGGGACTGAACTGATAGCAAGAACACCTTATCGGATGTTGACCCCGGAGTTATAGGAATTGAGAATGCAATTGAAGGAGTTGTTGGACATGGGACTTATACGTCCGAGTGTTTCACCGTGGGGTGTGCCTATTATCTTCATACGAAAGAAGGATGGGTCGTGGAGACTCTGCATTGACTACCATCAATTGAACAAGGAAACAATCAAGAATCAATATCCATTGCCAAGGATTGATGATCTGTTTGATCAGATGAAGGGTGTGACTGTGTTTTCCAAGATCTATTTGCGATCAGGGTATCACCAATTATGGATCAAGGAGGATGACGTCCCTAAGACCGCCTTTAAGACACGGTTTGGTCATTACGAGTTTACTGTTTTACCATTTGGACTGACAAATGCCCCAGGGGTATTTATGAGTTTGATGAATGGGTTGTTTCGCGAGTACTTGGACAAGTTCGTCCAAGTATTCATTGATGATATTTTGATTTACTCTCGGATGATAGAGGAGCATGACAAGCACTTGCGCTTGGTACTATAGTGTCTGCGAGAGCACAAATTGTATGGGAAGTTGTCCAAATGCTCGTTTTATCAATCGAAGACCCACTACTTAGGGCATGTCATCTCCAACAAAGGTATGGTCATGGATCCAACAAAGGTTGAGGCTATAATGGAATGGTCTGCACCGACGAATGTCCCAGAAGTGCGTAGCTTTATGGGTTTAGCAGGATACTATCGTCGGTTCGTCGAGGGATTTTCGAAGATAGAAAATACGGTCACAGAATTGCAGAAGAAGAACAAGAAGTTTGTTTGGACCGAGAAATGCGTGGAAGCATTTCAGAGGCTCAAGGAGTTGTTGACAAAGGCACCGATACTAAAGGTCCCTGACATGGACACAGACTTCTTGGTATGCACCGACGCATGCAAGGAAGGATTAGGTGGAGTCTTGATGCAAGACGGTCGAGTGATCGCCTGCATCTTGAGGAAACTGAGAAGGCATGAGGAGGACTATGTGAGGCATGATTTGGAGTTGTTAGCCATTGTATATGCCTTGAAGGTTTGAAGACACTACCTTGTTGGATGAAAATTTGAACTAAAGACGGACCACTGTGGACTACAACACATCTTTACGCAAAGCGACCTGAACGCACAACAATGACGTTGGTCGGAATTTCTTAGCAAGTACGATTTCGAGATTTCTTACATAAAAGGAATAGTGAACCGAGTGGAAGATGCATTGAGTCAGAGACCTCACATACTTTTGGTGTTGCCTCTTCAGACGAATCTACGTGAAAATATTCGAACTTTACAGCGCGACGATGACTGGTACAAAGAGGTCAAGGATTTTATCGGACAAAACACAATGATGGTACCAAGATTTGAAGGATTTACGTTGGACGACGATGGACTACAGAGATTTAAAAATTGAATTTACGTACCATTGAATGACGAGTTGATGAGTTTGATCCTAAACGAGGCTCACAGAGCAGTGTACATGGCTCACCGGGGAGTCACAAAGATGAGGGCGAACCTTAAACCCTTATTATTCTGGAAGGGAATGAAGGCATACATAGTTAACTATGTGGCCATATGTCTAGAATGTCAGCAGGTAAAGGCTGAACATAGACATCCAACAGGATTACTACAACCACACGCTATTCCATAATCGAAATGGGAGGTTATTTTGATGGATTTCATTGTTGGATTGTCACTGACGGTAAGGAGAGATGACTCGATTTTTGTGGTAGTCGACACTCTGACGAAGAGTGCTCATTTTATTCTTGTGCGTACCACGTATCAAGCACTTGTCATAGATAGAGTTTTCATCAGTGAGATTGTGAGGCTGCGTGGCGTACCTAAGAGGATTATATCCAATCGAGGATCGGTGTTTACTGGACGATTTTGGACTAGTTTCCAAGAGGCCTTGGGGACCCAACTTAACTTTAGTTCTGCATATCACCCATAGTCTGATGGGAAGACCGAATGAACAAACCAAATCTTGGAACACATGTTGCGCATGTACATAATGGACCAACAAAAGCATTGGGAAGAATTCTTTCCACTGGTAGAATTCGCTTATAACAACAGTTACCAAAGCACCATTAAGATGGTTCCTTTTGAGTTCCTTTATGGGAGGCCATGTCAGACACCTTTGAGTTGGGATCGGCTTGAGGATAGGTTCGTAGTGGGACCAAAAGAAATCCAAGAAATGGAAGATCAAATTAAAACAATAAGACAAAGGATCAAAGAAGCGCAGGATCGACAGAAGAGTTATGCTGATGCACACCGTGTAGACCGTAGTTATGAAGTTGGCAATCGATTCTTCTTGCAGGTAAAACCACATAAGAGTTCGATCAAGTTTGGAAAATGAGATAAAATATCTCCTAGGTTCGTTGGACCTTTCGAGATTGTGGAGAGGAAGAGGCCCATGGCCTATAGACTAGCCTTGTCTGATTCTTTGAGGCATATGCACGATGTTTTTCACGTATCTGTTTTGAGACATTATATTAGTGATCCTACACATGTTATTGGCATGAGTTCCTTGTAGGTATCAGATGAGGGGCTGCTCATGGCTGAGCCGATCCGCATCCTGGATCATCACATTCGACAACTACGACGTCGAACAATAGATTAGGTCAAGGTCCAGTGGCACAACTATAGTCCACACTCGACGACCTGGGAGGACGCATATGATATGTGCCAACTGTTTCCATTTTTGTTTAATAGATAGACTTATGACACTATGATACACATGATTTTGGCACTTATATACTGTGAAACTTCGGGACGAAGTTTAGACCAAGAGGGGGTGTATGTAACATCCCACTCTTGTGTGCACTGAGCGAACTTATTCTTTGAGGACACTTGCTTGCAAGTGATCCGAGTTATTATACTATTGGGCGTTTGATTATGATTATGAGGCATTGTGGATATGATGACATGTTATTTTACTGTATTGACATAGACATGTGATATTGATTCGGTTCTCCTGAGTGTGCAGGATTTTGGATCTCGAGGATGCAGAGGCATCGATGAAACCCTTGGACTCTGGACCGAGTCAGGGAGTGGAAAATTGGGGTTTGATTACTGTATATATGACCTATGTACATATTATTATATGTTATGATTATGGATTTTATTTCTGACATGATTCGTTGATGATGCAGGATGATGACAACTTGTCGACCAGACTCACATGTGGAGTAGAGGGGTCACACACGACTACCAGAGACGTTGAGAGAGAGGTGTGGACAACAAACCTTCCATATTTTGAGAAGACCCACGATGCTGTGAGGGCAGACTGCGACAGTTGCTCACGATGATTCTAAGGGGCGCACAATAAGGCAGGGGCCTTATTCCTTAGAGGCCCTTAGACTCCCACAAGATCACCTGACAGAGTATTGACTCTAGGGGTTTTTGATGTCTACCAATTCAATCAAGAGGGGAGTGGTATCCTTGGAGCACGTAGTGCATCCTAAAGGGCACGTCACACAAGAAAAGCAGAATGAGGCGAGTGGCACCCTTGGAGCACGTAGTGCATCCTGAAGGGCATGTCGCGCAAGGGAAACAAAATGAGGCGAGTGGCACCCTTGGAGCACCTAGTGCGTCCCGAAGGGCACGTCGCGTTGTTAACTAATAAGTGATTAAACCTAGATGGACTTAGAACGAATAATGTGATAAGAAAGATTTAAAAATAATTTCCCTAATAAAATGTCGCCCAACCTAGGAAAATAAGAAAGATTTAAAAATAATTTCCCTAATAAAATGTCGCCCAACCTAGGAAAATAAAATTTAGTTCTAAGTGATACTTGTGGTAATATATATATATATATATATATATATATATATATATATAATACTGATAATCAACATTAAACATGTGAC
>ML786511.1:378823-419522 GCA_009831015.1 Picea engelmannii | reverse complement strand
TCAATTAATTTATTAAAAAAAAAATCAAATTACTTTGAGGGATTAAAATTTTAAAAGAAATTGATTGGTTGTTACTTGTGCTAATTAAAATTTTTTAACTAAAAAGAAAAAGGGGAAAAAGGGTAAAGTCTACACTTGCTAATTTGAGTTTTAAATAAAAAGGGAAAGAGGGAAATTTAAAAGAATTAGGAAACTAAGGGAAAAAGGGGGAAACATAAAGAGAAAGGGAAACATAAGGAAAAAACAAAATGACTAACTTAGCAAGGAATCTTGCCTTTAAGAACTTTTTAAATTGAACTCAACTAGTAAATTAGTAAGTGGGGGTAAGTCATTAAAATGTGTAAGGTAATATGGGGAAACCTAGGAGTGATTCTAGGAATGATTTTAGGTGGGTGAGGGAAATAGGAGTAATTAAATAATTAATGAAATTAATTTTTGGTGCAACGAAGGGGATGGGTGACACATGTACAGAGAGCATTTTTCTGAATTAAATTATTGAACATTAAAATAAATGGGAAATTGGGAAATAAATGACTTGGAAACTCTATATAAAGGAGGGAGGAGGAGGAGGATGGATCTCTTTTTTTACACATAACGTTACGCTACTGAATTTTCAACTTGACTGACTTATCTTGTGGGAGTTGGGATACCTAGCTCGGTGAGGAGTGGTAGCTCGGCCTTGCTAGGTGATATGGGAGCTAGTTGTTCTTTGGTTTAGTGTGCGTGGCCCCTTTGCGGCTCAGGGGGATAAGGGGGAAGAAGAGTACCTCTAGCGTTGGCTGGGAGGTATTGGTGAAGTCTCATCGGTCAGCAAGCGGGAGCTGTGCGGGACAACGACTCAGAGCGTGTGGGACAACGACTCAGAGCTATCACCTTGGGCTACAGTATGCATGCTTATATTTTGCATGGTAGATTACTATTGGTCTTACGCTTTTATTTATGTACTTTTGATTGTGTAATGAAGGTGTTCTACTTGGCATTTTATTCGAGAACTTAATTTGACCATAGCCTTAAGCTCACTGCTTGAATTGATTCCCTTGGCAATTGATCCCCGAATGTTGTGACTGTCCTGTCGGTTTTATTGATTTATTGTGAAGAGTTAGTGCTTTATACTTCGTCCTCATCCCTAGTTCATCAGTCCATGCCTGAGCAGTCGTCCAGGAGCCGGATCAACGGTCGTCACTTCGGTGTTAATAGACCTATAGATCCTAATGCCCTTATTTTCTGTGCGTGGATGATGAGTGAAGGATGTTTCTGCCCACCCATCTACCCCTGTTGATTATTCCAGGTTGAGTGATTGTCTTGCGCCTTGATGTGATTAATTATCTTTGCGATTTATTGCTTGATGGCAAATTTTTACTTTGCCTTGGGCCACTCTGGACTACTTTTTATTCTTTTATTATTGTGTAATGGTCGAATGCTATTACTCTTATTACTACGTTTTACCTACGTCTTGATGGACGAATTACTTTTATCTTTTTACTCTGAAATTTTATCCCTTATAAACTAGCAAAATTTCGCTCTGCAATTTAATACTGAACTGTAAATTTTTCCTCTGCAATTTTATTATGTTTTAAGGCGAATTTACCTTGCGTTCTGACCCATCTGGCCAACGATTTTACTATGCATTTTAATCAATTTTAAGGGCGATTTTTGCCCTGCGTTTTCATACATCTGGCATGCGTTTATACTCTGCAATATATGTTACAATGATGACGATTTTACTCAGCCAAAATTGGTGTGTTAAAACTCAACGAACTTGAAGATAAAACTCAGTTTTTTTATTGATGAAATCCAACAATCGGGATGTTAAATCCGTGATTTTCCCCCTTTATCTGACCTCGAATTGGTGAAAAACCATAGTAAATTTTGTGCCTGGGCGTTGTGTTATTAATGTCAGAGCATCCATAGTAATAAACCACCAACGATTTCATTTGTTACCCTGCGTTTTTTTTTTTACATTTAACCAAAAATCAATTCATGCTATCAAGGCAATAAATTTTATCAGATTGCGTTGATAACTGACTGAGTAATTGATACCCGTCTGCGTTTCCACTTGGAGGGACGAGTCTGCGTTTTTTTTTTCCTTTATATATTGCATTCCTATCAATGCATTCCAACCATTTATTTGCTCACGGCGAAATTTTTGTTATTCCAACGAATTGATCTTTGATGCATTTTAGTGATTCTACTATGTTAGCAGTGAGGGTATTAATAATGGATTCCACCACAACCTTACATTAACTGTTTGTCTTTATTATTATTCTACTCTGCACAATTGTCACACAACCTTTTTACACTTTGCAGCGAATCCCATGGCCACTTGACAACATTTTCCTATTATTCACCTTGCGTGTACACGTACATGCATGGCGTTTAATACACAACATTTTATTATAGCATTAAAATAGTGTTCTAAAACCCAACACTTTATTATGGCATTTTAAATAGCTGCTGATCCGGATTATTTTTGACACGAAATGAGAGTGGAGATATAATAAAGAAATGCAGAGAGATATCACAAATATTCAATAATATAGCATAAATGTATTAGAGTTGCAACCATAAACACATATATATAGTAATACACAATTTCTATTAATGAAAGAAATGTACAGAGACTGTAAAAATACATAGTGAAAGACTCACTAGAATGGTGACAACTTATCTCTGAGAAGAGGTGTGACAGCTACTCGCATTGCAAGAAGATGATTACAATGAGGCTTTGAAGGCCTTTTTACAATAAGCAGGAATGCCAAAATCCCCCGACATACAAAAACCTACCCTAGGAGATGAAGCGCCAAAATTCATGTGGGCCCCATTTGGGTAAGTTAGTACATCAACTTCCCGGGGTCGTAACTTTTGCATACGATCTCCGTTTTAGGCGTATGATAGCTCATTGGAAAGGTATCGTCGAGAAGATTCATTTTAGGTGAAATATTGAAGGAACTTAAATTTTGCAAACCTTTTTTTCCCAAAAAACATCTTTTAGGGCCTCAAAATGGCCCCGGAAGTTAAAAACTGCTAAAAATAATAAATTACCAAAATTGTTAGAAAACTGTTTTGAGCCAGTTGGAAAAGATGGGTGGCCACCGATATCCACCTGGATCAGCTGATTAATGCATTGGGTCAGCGGTTCTTGCAGAGATGTTTTTAAGAGCATGATTATTATTGATGTGCCAGAGATTTACTAAAGTTAGGTACAACGTGTCCATGACAGTGTTGACAACTTTTCCAGAAATTAAATGATAGTGATTTTCTTACCTTTCACAATGTTATCCCATTTTATTATTCAACTATCTCGTTATTCCAGCATTCCTGTATTTACTAGGTTATGCGTGGGTGATTGTAGTCAACAATTTGGATTTAATAGACATCGATTGGTATAATTAGTCGGTTACATAAATTGTGTACAACGTTGACAGTAGAGATTGTCATTACTCAACAATTTTAAATGTTTAATAGACAACTTGTTATTACTCAACAGTTTTAATGTTTAATAAACAACTTGTTAAAATTTAATACAGTTAATAATGCTGACAACGTTTTTGAAATTAATGTTGTGAATAATATTATAATTATAACATTATACATTACTATGGTTAATATTGTTATATATTGGTAATTTCTAAATTACATTGTATTTAATTTGTAATTTAAATACAAATTAATTGCAATTTAGACTTGTATTTAATTTGTAATTTAGACTTATATCTAATTTGCAATTTAGAATTGTATTTAATTTGTAATTTAGACTTGTATTTGATTTGTAATTTAGACTTGTATCTAAGTTGTAATTTAGACTTGTATTTAGTGTTAAATTAGATTTGTAAATTATTGACTAATTTGTAATTTAGACTTGCTAATTAGATTTGTAATTAATGTTAAATTAGATTGTAATTATTGACTAATTTAGACTTGATTAATGGTTGGGTTGTCGACGAAGTCATGTATTAGCTTGCACTTTTCTTCGAATGACATCATCTTGCGTCTTGTCGATCTGTTTCTTGGGGTGTGGGTGTAGTCCTCTTGTCAGTAACTTGACTCCTAGCGAGTTGGATTCATCTAGAGTCATTGGTCCAGATAGGTTATGTAGCGCCAGGGTTATAGTCATGCCTATCACCTGGGCACGACATGATTCCTGATGAGGGGATCATTGCGTGCCCTAAGGGATAGAGGTGAATGATAACTTGGCCGGGGTCTGTGCTTTCCGTGTGGGTGTTGTTGATCGTTGTAAGTTTACTATTGGCACTTGGGATGAACGAATTCATGCATTTGGTTGCACGCCATCGAGGTTCTAGTTAACTGGAAGTCGAGGCTTTTGTGTCGGGATGGGGATGTTGTCCCTTATCTTGTAGGCGTGGTAATATTTGTGTCGGGCGGTCGTTTCTCTTGTTGTTTTACGCATGTTTCGCCTAGTTGCTCTTGTGCCAGTGCGTGGAGTCATAGTTGTATGTTTCTTGTTCTGCGGGCATGGTGCTCACTGTATGATGTGTTGTTTAGCTATAATCATTGTTTTCATCCTGTTTAAAAAAAATAAAAAATGCACCTTCTGCTTCGCTTGTAGTCGTAATGACGGGGTTGTTACAAAAACAAAATTGGGAGAAATTGGGTGAAATTGAAAAAATAAGCCCAATTTCTAGAATAAAAACCATTATAGGAGGTCTAATTGACATTTATGGGGTCGATTTGGCTGAACTGATGAAGTTGCAAAGTCTACCAAACAAAAATTAAGTGAAATTAGGGAAAATGAAGTGAAACTTGGTAATTGGGTAGATTAGGGTAAAAATCACTAAATTAGATATCTACCCAGCATGCAGAGGAATGAAACTTCAATTAATTCATTGTTATGGAGATTTTTTTTTAGTATTAAGTGGCTGGGTACTGGCTTATATGAAAATTTGAGGAAATTAGGAAAAATTGGGTAAAATGCCCAATTTCTTGATGAAACGCAGTGGAAAATTAGTACTAAGATGTCCAAATTGTAGGTACAAACATTGAATTGATGTCCATTGGGATAAAATTGGCCATGGAAATCTTGATCCATACTTTTCATGGTGGTTCATGAATGAAATTAGGTTTTTTTTTGGCGAAATTGACAAAATTTTGGAATTTTAGAAAAATTGGAATTTTGGAAAAACTAGGATTTTTCTATACTGGTGACATGGAGGGTGATGTAGACCCGTACTAGTGACATGAACTGCCAAGGTAAAAAATGGTATATGAAAGGGGTTAATTTTGTAGGTGGTGGGCCCAGGAGTGACTAGACATCCATGCTGGCAAAGGTGATTACAAGCCCAAGTGAAAGTGGTTTTTGTTTGGGTGCATTTGGACTTGTAACAAGTAGTATTATGTTGTGTCCCCCACTGAAACCACTAGTGGTATTAGGTTACGAGTCAAAAGGGAAAATTAACTCAAGTGCTACTTCTCAACATGTAATCCATCTATTTTTGTGATCTTGGAAGTTGGATCTACAATGATGGATATGTGCATCCACTAATGGATTTAAACCAAACACAATTTGATGGCTCGTAAAAAATACCCACCATAGATATTGGATCTACAATGATAAATATCTGCACTAGAGGAAAACTTGATGGCATGGGACCCACCTATCGTGTGAAACAATGGTAGGATTCCACGTGGAAGGTTCGTCAAGGATAGGACATTTGTCCCATCGATGTGTTGGATTACTGAAGGGGGGGGGTGAATCAGTAATAGAGAAATTAAATCCTTTTTAACCACAACATGCAAGTGTTATACCAATGTATCATTATCATCCAATAGTTGCAGAGTAAATAAACAATGAACAAATGAGAAATCATACACATACACAGTACACCATTGTTTTTACATGGAAACCCAAAGCGAGAGAAAACCACAAAATGTTTTTTCTTATATGTATTTAAGAATTACATTGATTGGAAGCACCAACTTCCTTTGTTTTCCAGCTGCAACTGGAAGGAGGCTCCAACCCCCTAATTTCTCAGGCTACAACCTGAGAGAAGCTCCAAATCCCCAATTCTCGGGCTACAACTAGAAGGAGGCTACGACCTCCTATGTTCTCCGTCTACAACCAGAAGGTGGCTACAACCACCTATCCTTGCCCCTTCCAACTGCCCTGAAATATAAGTAGAATGATGGAAGCACTATCACACTATCACTGTGAGATATATTGTTGTAAGCATGTACCAATCAACCTGTACCATAAACAAGTGCATCAACAATACACCAACCTGTACCTCAATCTGCAATCTACCTGTACCATAAACAAGTGCATCAACCATGCACCAACCTGTACCAAACCTGTACCATGAACAAGTGTAGAAACCATGCACCAAACCTGTACAAATAACCTGTCACAACAACCTATCCAAACAACCTATCACAATAGCCTGTCTCATCAATATTATCAACCAAATCAGATCTACTCACCAAGATAAATCACCAAGACAACTCTCAAAGATGTGCATCAACCAAGCATAACACAACAACTCATAATCATCACCAAGATCAATATGTGTTTCTAATAATATACCGATACAAGTATGCTACATCATCCATAAACCATGTGTAAAAAATACTACTAGCAAGTGCCTTCAACCATATACAAAGCATGTACCAATCATGTATCAACGACTCATCAACTATGACTCATCAATATGTACCAACATCATCAACTATACACCTCATGTATGTGCCAACTCATCAACTACTTGTCTCAACCATGTACCCAACATGTACCTCAACCAAAATCCCTCATCGATTTCATCATCCAAATCTGATTTGTAACCCTGTAATATACCTAGTGTGTATGATCACATACTTGCAAACCTTCCTTAACTTTAACAACAAGAGACTAACATTTTCATCAACCTTTTCTTTAGTCTCACATGACTAGTTTTGGATTAGTCAACAACCCTAACTTGAAATAATCATAACTATGTACCTGTAATGAATTAAGAGCTAAAAATAGTACACAATTTTTTTCAGTGTGTTTTATGCAATTCCTCCAGGTGTCACTACTTGGAACCTCTCAAAAAAGGAGTTATAGAAAAAATGACATACCTTGTTGAATTCTGGCTTATTCTGGAGAGAAAACTTGTAGAGCGTGCCACAGATAGAATAATTGTTGTATGGATCTGAAAATGTTACACGAAATACTAAATAATATACTCTAACCAACACATTTGGTCTTACTTAAGTTGGATATGTTATGAATAAGTTATGACGTTTTTACCCGAAACACCTGATTTAGACTAGTTTCAGGACTAGCCACAAACCCTATTTTCCACGGAGTGTAACTCCAAAACTACAACAACCTACAAGCTGAAATTCGTACCAGAGCTACTTGGATATGTTTTCTCAATGTATTATCAATTTCACTATCTGAATCATTCTATAAAAAAAGTTATTGTGAAAATGGTGAGATGACCTGTAAATAACATACCTTGGAAAGCATCATCAAAAGAATTTATTCTCCCTTGAATTTTGACCTTCTTTACTTCACCTTCTCTCTGAAATTTGGCTTAGATATCCTTTGGTTACCTCAGTCACCTGTAGATATTCAATATTCTCAAGTGTGATTTAAAATGAAAGAGCCTTGCCTCTTATTTATACTTTCATGTAGCTTCCTCAAGGAGTTACCTTTTGACCATCTTAACCCACTCTCCTTATTTTAGGGTTAACCAACTTCTAACTACTTGTCCAATTAGTAATTTATCCATTAAATTTATTATTTAAATAATTTATTTTGTATCCACTTTGACTTATAGTACACTCATCACTTCACTTTAACTCAAGGGGTTACCTTCTATAATCTCTTAAGCCACTTTGACTACTTTGACCTTTTGGGGCTTCTAGAGGACTCATGAGGGTTCTCCAAATTCACATGGCCATAAATCTCTAACCGTGAGGAGTTACGTGACGTTCCACATACCACTGGAAATGGAATGACATGTAATATCCATCTAGAATGGTCTTTCCTACAAATATATCAAAACTCATACCATTATCCATAAAACAAACTTGGGTCCATTACCCAAACCTAAGTTCTCCAACTTCCCATGGCCATAACTCTCTAACCGTGAGGAGTTATGTGGTGTTCCACATACCACCAGAAATGGAATGACATGTACTATCCATACATAATAGTATTACATTCAAATATATTAAAACTCATACCATTATACATGAAACAACCTTGGTTCCATTACCCAAACCTTTGTGCTACCGGACTTTCTCCAAGAGTTGACATCAATCACTAAGGATTGACATCAATATACAATATCACTCTCCAATGGTTGACATAAATGACAGCCAACAATCCATACCAATTGTCCATCAACCTTAGCCAATTGTCTGACAATGGTAGGATGCCACCTATCGTGTGAAACAATGGTAGGATGCCACGTGGAAGGTTCCTCAAGGATAGGACCTTTGTCCCATCTATGGAAATGAAGATGTCAAGTGTAAGGATAAGAAGCGGGTGCATAAAAATAAAGAAAATAAAGAAAAAGAAAGCCAAGGGACCAAATATGTGAGAATTTAGGGCCAAGGTGGCTGAGCAGGTGACATGGAATCACATTAGGGTGCCACATGGACATAGGTGCCACATCAACAATCCATGTGAACAAGATGATGATGACGATGATCATGATATATATATATATATATATATATATATAAAGTTTGGAGCCAATATTTTTTTTATCCATAATAGGTGAAGATTAACTTTGAATCACATGAAATTTTGGGGATAAGACCATAGTTTTGAGGCATACAAAAGTACCAATGAGGGCCACTAGCCAATTCTTCTCCAATTTTCTAGAAATTACTAATTAGGGATGTTACAACTCAAACTCTCACCTAGGAGGAAAAGTCCTAAACTAAAAAAGAGAGCCTAGAGGCACTACATGCAATCCACCCAATGTCACCTCAGTAACCTTGTCCCACACTTTGGGCTAAGAAAACTAGCTACCCTAACTTAGGGGGGAATCCATATGATCAGTCTAAGCCAATCATTACAATTTAAGTGGAGGTGTGAAGTATATTAGATATAATGTGAAATTTAATAATCAATTACCAATATGCATTAATGTTGAGGAAAAAATTAAGTGTGAAAATGATTTCATTCATTACTCTTGAACTCATCCCAAGCCAATCAATTTGCTCTTTAAAGACAAGAGAATTTCAAGGAAATAAGTGAAATGATTTTCTAGATTAATCCTAAAGGAAGCATGAACATCTACCAATTTTCCAAGTTATTAAGTGTGAAGTATCCAAAGTGGCATTTTAAATGTTTACCAAATCCAAATTTTACTTTAAAATATTATAGGTCCTCTAAGCATCCATGTGTGCAATCCTGAGCATTGATTACAAAGTGATGGAATTTTAAAGGGAATGTCATTACTCAGTAAACTATGTGCAACCACCTCAATGTTTGAATTATCACCATTTCTCACAATTATGATATTAGTGACATGAATACAACAACCATTATCCAAATGAACTATGATCCATACTTAGAGTTATGACCAACCAGATTTGAAGCATGAGTTGCAAAGTTATCCTTATGATCACACAAGCAAATTAAAAAAAAATTGTACCAAAGCTAAAAGAGATTAATTCTTTTTCATGGACATTCAACCAATCAATATGAAACACATGTAGCATCAAATGAAATTTGTCTAGCACATCTAGATTTAGAAATATAATAGGCAAACCACTGAAACCATGTTATTTTTATATTCCATATTAAGAAGTTGACCGTTGTTAAATGATATTAAAGTCTTAATGTTGTGTCTTGATGTAAAAGGAAGTATTATTATATAATAACATCAGACTTAAAGTGTTGTTGCAAGACATAAACCAACAAGATTAGTGTTGTGAGTTATATATTAGCACAGAATCGTAGGAACATAGTCTACATTGTATCCCTTAGATATGGAATGCACCTCAAATGTTACAACACAATATTATTACCATCACTTAAATTCTTTGTCTAGGATGCAAAGATTTATTCATTGAACCCTTTTTTGCAAATCATTCTACGTTCTTGAGCATCGATCCATTACTTGTTAAGAGACAAAAAGGAAGTTACCATCTTTTGACATCTTCTTTTCCATATTTTTAATCCCTTTTCGTTTACACGTAACCTTATATGATCCCATTTTTATGCTCATATGCGGGATCTAGGCTCAAAGTATTTTCTATTACATTTATTAGTATTTTCATTGAATTATGATTAACATTAGGGAGAATTAGTGTATTAAGTATTTACTTTTGAAATAATGGCTCATGTGTGAACACGTTGTTATAGGAATGGGTCCACAAGCTACAAGTCTGAAGAAAATTCAAATTAATGGTGATGAGTATCTATAGATCCATGTGTTGAAGATTTAACATGCCACATAAGAGGGAATCGACCACCACCAATCATGTAGCCACTTGGGGAAGACAACAAAACATATATTTCATGGTTTTAATTATTGGAAGACAGATTTCTATGTGCCCACATGTACATATCCATTTTTATTATATATTTAAATATATTCCATTTGTATATCATGGATCTAGGGATCCCAACACCATTATTAACTATTTTAAACATATTTTTAGCAATTTATTGTAACCCACATGACTTATTTCGAATTTGATAAGTAGTGGCATTCAAAAATATGTGGAGAGTTAGCATGAATATTGGAACTAATTATGAACTCCATAGAGAATGCCTTCTCCTTTGTACTTGCATTATTTCCATACTAGAGAAAAGAGAGCAAGTCAAAATCACCTTCTATTTGGGTTTCTCCCGTAAGGGTTTCCCAAAGGAAATCTTTGTGTTATTTTTTGGATGGCGTGTGATTGTATTTTGTTGTTCTCTATTTTCATCATTTTATCTATTTCATGCATAAGCAGAAAATTAGTAACTAAAGATTCTCGACTCTAAAGGAATTTAACCTTCATAGTGTATATTTCAGTTTTGTTTATTAGACATGTTGTGATGAACCGCTCCAGTGGAATATCCATGTAAGTTTACAAATCATGTGACAACAAGTACAGTAAGGGTCATAAGTGTGGTGAGGAAATTATTCTACATTTATTGTGAACATGAAGAAGATCAAGAACTAGAACCATCACAAGATCTAGAACTAGAATTGACTACTCCAACCACATATTGTCATGCATTGGTTGGCATCAAAACTCCTCAAACTCTCAGGATATATAAAAAAAAAAAAAATAGTAAAAATGTTAATTAATTATGGTAGTACCTAGAAATTCATTAATTTCATATCAGCCAAACTTCTCAATTTGTTTATCTATCTAGCACTAGATTTTCAAGTAATCATTGCATATGGAGGTACCATAAATTGTTCTGAGAAGTGTCATAGCATTAATCTCAATGTGGGGGATTATTTATTAGATAGGCTTGTTATATATAAAGTTGTAGGTTGGGAAAAGCCCGACCCAACCATAAATCAAGTGCTACAACTTGGGAATGCTACACCCAATGTTACCTCGATGTAGGTGTTTCAATTCAAGGGTGACTAGGTCACTCTAGGGAGGCGATCTCAGTGACACTAGGGGGAATGAGATGGATATGGATAGAGATGGAAGTGAAGCCCCTATAGGTCAAGTCTAAGTGGAGTGAATTGTGGGAATATATGCCTTGTAAGTGAAGTGATTGTTTCCCCAAAGATATAATACTTCTTCGGATGATTGTACCTGCCCGAGACACAAGAAAATCCAACGTGCAATGATATATGTTAGTATGGATCAACAAGTTAAGCTTGTTGTCCCTAATTTGCAGCAATATATGGCCATTTATATTATCAAATAAAGCATCTAAATCAGTATACAAAGATGTAAACTAGTTAAGCAAATCAACATCAAGATTAGCAATGAGTATAGACTGAAAATTGGCACTTCGAAATTGAAAAAAGAAAGTTGTTATAACATGTATATTTATGCATAAAATTGAAGTCTTATGACTGTATATTTCAGTCACTGATATAATCAAATTGCACCATCAAAATATGCCAACAATTATCCCAAAAGATATGCCTTAATTATTGGAGTTAGTGTGCAAAATTTAGGAGCTAGTCTAGGGTTAATTTAGGAGTTATGGTTAGTAGTTTATCTAGGTTAGATCAGCCCTAATGGCTGTAGGTTAGGGTTTTTAACAGCAAGTAAAGTGGTGGGATATATGGGACACCATGTAGGGGGAGACTCCTCTCAATGAGACAAACCAACTCAAAGCAAACGACCTTTCAAAAGATAAAAATTCACGTTTCCCAAGGCAATGATTTTATATCTCCAATGCAAAAAATATATGACTAGTGCCTTTATTATTGGGTTAATGTAGTCAAATAAAAGAAATAGATATAGAAGCTATCTCCCTGGGGTGTAAGCCCTTTTACTTCTCAAGGGAAGTTTGTCTAGCTAGGGCTTAAGCTAAGAGGGTGTATGCCCTTATATTTCTCTTAGCAAACCCTTGTTTGACCAATAACATGAAGCCTAAAATGATGAAGACTATGGTGGGGGTGTATGACCTTATACTTCCCCGTATCTCCTAGCACAACAATCATTGACTTGAAAGAACGATAGCATAAGAGTAAAATACCATACCAAAATCAAGAAAGATGCTAAGATAATCCACCATAAAATCTAGAAAGCATTCATCCAAGGCTAGCGCCTCACTCCTCCATCAACCATTCATCAATATAGCCATAAAAAAGTACACAAGAGACAAATAGAGCCAAATATGGCAAAAATTTCATACCAATACTTCTCACAATGAGGGAGAGTTATGTTAAAATGAGATCTTATGATCTCTTATTTATATGAAATGTCACCAAGGTGACTTGTCCACAATTTACGTTTGACCAATGATATATCGACACATGACCAAACCATGAAGCACCTTGTCCAACAAAAAACCAATGTTTCACCAAGTGTGTACCAACGGTTGGCTAAATATTGACCTACTGAACTAATGCTTTATCAACAGATCACCAACATTGTACCAATGCTTTTACAAAATTTCCTACTAGCTTGAATGGCATTCGATCAATGTGCTTTGTATGTCATTTGCATTTGATTAATACTCTATTGACATCTGACCAAACATTGAAGAAATGTTTCCTACAAACAATTGATGTTGCATCAACTATGTATGGATACCGAGCTATGCTTTGATCTTGTTGAACTAGCACTTAATTAACATAGAATCAATTACGTACCAATATTTTTACAAAATTTTCAACTAGGTTGACTGACGTCCAGTAAATGTGTTTTCTATGTCATGTGTGTTGATGAAGCATCAAAATTCTAACAATCTCAAAGAAAAATTGTGAACACAAAAATCTACCATGTGGCACGCTATTGTGATTTAAATTGTGACGATAAGTCGACAATGCTAAACTATTGTCGAACTTGCAATGGATTCGGTCTGATGTTGAAATATTCTTTCTACCAATGTTTTTTCCACAAATCTAATGTGAATCCCACATCAGGAAATGTTCCCAAAACTAGTGGTGGGGACAAAATCAGACTAATCAACAAAACATTGCAAATAGCCCAAGTACAATACCCGCTGGAAGTGATGAAGAAATGAGTCATGCAAGCAACTCAAATAGTGACAACGGATCGAGAAATGACATTAGTCTGAGATGTGAATGACGATTAATATAATTTAATGTTACAAGTTTCATATTTTGGAGTGTTTTTCTATAAACATTAGAGATTTAGTTCAATGTGGACATATTGTTCTAATTGGTATGATGACAGGTTACCAAGAATTGTAACAATTATTTATTGACATTTTGATTATTTTGGACCTTTATGTTGTCCCATTTGGTAAGATGAAGGGTCCCTTGTTTGTATATAATAAAATAGGTATCTTATTCTGCTGCAATCTCTAGTGTGATACAATGTTATGGTGTCTATTAAATATATGGTCAATTTGCATTATTACAATGACCAAATGTATAATTGGTTGTTTTATTTGTTTAAAAAACACAATACACTAATGCAATGATTATATTGAAACACATTAATTAAAATATAAAAAAAATATTATTATTAAAAATTTGATTTTTTTGATGATTAATTGAGATTTTGTAAAAAAGACAAGAAGCTACATTTGCATACCTGCAACACAAACAAAAATAACATTAAAATATATCGATGCATTGTACTTGTTTGACCCTAATGGTGCACTTCATACCTATTTACACACTAATGAATTTCAATGATTGTTACACATCGATACACTTCAATGATTGGTACGCACTTATGTGATATACATGTAGGAGCACATTGATGATAATAAATATAATAAGAGTAATAGTACTCATAACCAAAATAGAAACATTATTCCCTCCTATGATATTGTTATTGTTTTCATTATTGTTATAATTACCATTAACAAGACTTCATAGTGTGCAAGGATATATATGCATCAGTGTTAACACATATTATATGCACTACTGCATATTAAATATGTGTGCACTAGTACACCTTACTCATTTAAGTGCATAAAGAAAAAACTTCTATTAGGACTTCAACCTTCCAAAATTTTTAGTTATGATGGACATCTACTAAAACCCCCATTGTCAATAGTGGAGGTTTTTTTTGATAATTTTATGCAATACTGTAACACCAAAACCTCTACTAAAACCTCCAGCAAGTGGTGTTTTCCTTGTAGTTTTATCTTTGTAGGATATCATTTTTAGTACTTGATGTGGTGCCAAAAGAATTTAGAGCTCAATAGGAAGCATTGATCCAGGGTTATGTTCCTTCATTTTTATAGACGGTCTTTGTTATTTTGGAGCCCTTGGAAAAGGGGAAGAGGGAGTATATTGGTTTGATGGTATAAACCAAGTGCCTTTGTTGTATTTATCGTGAATGTTCACCATACAGAAGCCAAGTCGCAGATTGCTTGGTTGATTTCTTGTAGAGAGACATACCTTTTTTAGTAGTGATTGCTTGCATGATGAGGTGTGAAGGCATGTACTTATGGGTATGAATATTTCAAAGAATATATGATGTTTTATCATGATGGAAGAGTATTCTCTCAATGTTTTGGAGGCATTAGAGTTATAGGTTTCATATTCAAAGGGAGTTCAATGGTGCTACACAAAACACTTTTCTCCTAAAGTGGGAGTGGTAGCTTTTGGGGTTACTCTGTAAGTGTTATCACCCACTTCTAATCCATTATATATGCTTCACATACATATGGATGGTTTATTTTGGGTGGATTCTTAACATTGGCTAGAGTGCTAGTATAATGACCTTACCTAAAAGGTTGTTACTCTGATCAACATGATGACTAGCCCATAAGGTGAACACAATGAGGGAGTCAATTGCTCAATAAGTAGAGGTACATACCTAGGAGTATCTCTAGGCACTTCAAGGAAGGAACATTTCCCTAGGAAATGTCTCCTAGATTTCTACTATAGGATTTCATTCACAACTCTAGTGGAAATGTCTCTTAGAATTCTTAAGAAAGGTATAGGCTTTCCAAGGCAGCTAAAGGAATAATTTGAGTATTTATCTCTCATACATAGTATGGCTATAAAATTCCTTAGGCCTACCAATGGAAGTCAAGTGATGATCATGCCGAAGTCCTTTTAGGCTTGAAGACAATTCAAAGGGTTCTCTTTTTCAATGATACTATTGTTTCATACCTAGTTTTGATGGAATGGTCTTTTATATGTATTGGATTTTAGCCTTCAGATGGATTAGTATTGAGCTTTCATATTAGGCCATTTGTTTTCATCTTTTTTTCTGTTAGTGTCATTATATACTAGATAGATTATAAGGGATTTATAGTTGAAGGAATGTTTTTTTCAGGAAACAATAAGGTATAAGCTTACCAATGTTGTTAAAGGAATATTCTGAACTCTCAACTCTCATATATAGTTTGGATGGAAAAGTGATTTGTCTTCAAAGAGGGTATGGGCTTACTAGGCCTACCAATGTCAGTCAAATCATGCCAAATCCCTTTTAGTCCTAAAGACAATTCAAAGGGTTCTCTTTTTCAATGATATTGTTGTTTCATACCCATTTTTGTTGAAATAAATTTTATATATATTGGTTTTCAACCTTTCGAGGGATTTGTACTGAAATTGAATATCAGGCCATTGGATTTCTTTTCATTGGAGTTGTTATAGACTAGATAGAGGATAAAGGATTTATGCTTGAAGGAATGTTTTTTAGAAAACAATGTGAAGGTAGATAGGAAGGGATGCTTGCCATACCCAAGGGAGTGTAAGATTTAATTTTTGAAAATGCAAGAAAATGTATCTGCAGAATGTACAGTTTTATATCTACTAAAAGGTTACAAATTTTTTATAGGGAAAAAAGTGAAGAACATACACACAAATTTAATGAAAAAGGTGAACCTTGTCAATTGTTCCTACAAAATATTTAGAAGGTAAAAAAAACTGCGTATATTTCAAAAGATATATTTGAATAAAATATAATCCTAGGAATCTATGCCCTGAACTTACAATTTTTCGCTTCTCTGCTACTGAAAAGACCTAAAATTATGCTATGTTTGATAAACAAACTCCTTTGGAGTATTCAAGAAAGGTGTGTTGCACAACTGTTGTGATCTAACAATTGTTTCATAAGAAATAAGTAACTAGAGATATAGGAAACAATGTTGATAGCCTATGGACATCATCAACATAATAAATTAGCCTTTCATTCATTATAATTATACCACACAACATACCAAATTGATTAATGATAATGAACTATGAAAAATCCCATAGATTATGATTTATAATTTAGAATAGCTGCATAAATTGAGCCTTTAAAAGATTATCTTGAGACGTCTTGCATAATATGTTAATGCATATAAAATTTGTTTAAATTAAAGTCATTGAAAAATAATTTCATGACTAACCTTTCTATTCTTGGAAATCCGAAGTCATTTGATTGCCCCAAACTAGCTTAAAAAAACTGATGAACAAATTGACGACAATGTTCAATAAATAAAAAATCCTTTAGTTAAGAAAATGAAAAAAACCACTATTGTCCCAAAGGTAAATTGAGTGAAATAAGTTTGGAAACTAGAAGCTAAGCAATAAGTTGGATGGTACTATATGAAATATTTGCCATTTGAAAATTAAGGAATGAAAAATAGCAGGTGTATCCATATGGTGTATGGTGCATTTCTCAATAACTGATTGAAATGTATCTACAAAATAACACAAACATAAACAACTATTTTATTTATTTTTCTTTTGTGTTCATTCTTGTCGTTGTTCTTCAACACAAAAAGAACATAATCAAAAGAGACAAAAATACAACTATCTATTAATAGATTACTTCCTTTTATCTAGTTAATTCTCATTGATAAAGCGATGGATCGTTGGACTATGTATGTATGGAATCAATATGAAAATAGTTGTCCTTCTCTATCACCTTGCTTTAGTAGCTTAATAAGGCAACACTCGACTCACAATCATTCTTCATTCCCATTCAAATCTTTGTAGGAAGGCAATTCCACCCCCAAATATAATATATATGTAGTTTATTTTCCAAACTAATGTTAATGCTTCCTATTAATAAACAAAAACAAAACAACGACTTAATACAAAACAATTCTTACCTCTCATTTGGTCCTCAAAAAATTCAAGCAGTATGTACCCACTATATAGAACAATAGGTTTATTTTTCTCACTAACTATTGGATATTTTTCTTATGCTGTTTCTTTATAGGAACAGACTAAACTTTGTGTACATTGTTTCCCTCCAAAAGCTGGATAAATCCAATTGAAGTATATAACTCTACAAATTAAGCATGTTGTATTATTTTTCAGAGCATATTCGAATTTGTAACTAGAGTTTCGTTGCGTGCACTGGTAGGAATTTTCTATGAACAAGGGAGGAAGAGAACTATGGAAAAACTAAGCAATGATTTGTGAGTAGTGTTAGAGATTCACTATGAGAAAGGGAAGAAGAGAAATGTGGAAACACTAAGCGTACATTTGTGAGTAGTGTTAGGGTTTCACTATCAGTAGGGGGGGAAGAGGAATCTAAAAAAAAATAAGTACAGACTTGGAAGTGTTTCCAAATTTTCGGTCTTTTTATATTTTCAACCCACCCTCAATCCTAGAGCATGATCCACCCCCCTGAAATACCTGTATTTTTGCATATGATTAAAAAAAAACCTCCACTCCTTAATACACCTCAGTATGTTTCCCTAGGTTTTGACCTTTTTTTAACCCCCTTTATGAACATGCATATTAATGTATTGTCTACTTAGTGAAGCCCCTATGTTTCATACCTATTTACACAATAATGCATTTCAAGATTGTTACACATCAATCCATTTCAATGATTGTTATGCACTTATGTGATATACATGTAAAAGCACATTGGTGATAATAATATAATAAGAGTAGTAGTACCCATAGCTAAAATAGAAACATCATTCCCTCCTATGATATTGTTATTGTTTTTAATTACCATTAGCAAGACTTCATAGTGGGCAAGGATATATATGCACCAATGCTAACACATATTATATGCACTGATGTTTTAAAAAATATAATATGCATTTGCCCTTTCAAAATATCTAATACATATGGGTGATTTGGAAGTATATAATATGCACTACTACATATTAAATAGGTGTGCACTAGTACACCTTACTCATTTAAGTGCATAAAGAAAAAACCTCGATTAGGACCTCAACCTCCCAAAAATTTTAGTTATAGTGAACATCTACTAGAACCCCATTGTAAATTGTGGAGGTGTTTTTTTATAATTTTATGCAATATTGTTACACCAAAACCTCTGCTAAAACCTCCACTAAGTGGGGTTTTCCTTGTAGTTTTATGTTTGTAAGATATCCTTTTTAGCACTTGATGTGGTGCCAAAATAATTTAGAGCTCAATAGTAAGCATTGGTCCAGGGTTATGTTCTTTCATTTTCATAGATGATCATTGTTATTTTGAAGCTCCTAGCAAAGGGGAAGAGGGAGTATCTTGGTTTGATAGTGTAAACCAAGTGGCTTTGTTGCATTTATCTTGGATGCTCACGATATAGAGGCCAAGTTGCAGATTGCTTGGTTGATTTCTTGTAGAGAGACACAGCTTTTTGAGTAGTGATTTCTTGGATGATGAGGTGTGTAGGCATGTATTTATGGGTATGAATTTTGCAAAGCATAGATGATTTTTTATCATGATAGAGGAGTAATATCTCAAGTTTTTGGAGGCATTAGAGTTATATGTTTCATATTCAAAGGGAGTTCAATGGTGCTACACAAAACACTTTTCTCCTAAAGTGGGAGTGTTAAATTTTGAGGTTACTATGTAAGTGTTATTATCCACTGCTAATCCATTAGATATGCTTCATGTACACATGGATGGTTTATTTTGGGTGGATTCTTAACATTGGTTAGAGTGCTAGGAAAATGACCTTACCTAAAATTTTGTTACATCGATCGACATGATGACTAACCCATAAGGTGAACACAATAAGGGGGTTAGTTGCACAATTAAGAGAGGTACATACCTAGGAGTATCTCTAGGCACTTCAAGGAAGGAACATTTCCCTAGGATCTTGAGACCATGTGATTTACGCCTTAGAGGTTTGGACACTTTACTTGTAGATGCTTGCGTTGAGGAGAATATTTCATGAATCTTGGTTGTGGACCCATACACATATGTTGAGGACAAAGCATTAGAGCATGGTAATTACATTCAAACACATGATAGGATCATTGGGAATATGAGAGGACATGCGGCACAAAAGTAGAGAATGAATTCCTTGCATGAGGACACTTGGATACGACCATGGAAGAGGAGCATTAGAATAAAATATTTTTGGAGAGAACACCATCCTAGTGGAGGAGCATTGAGCCCTAGGGGAATCATGCCTGGAGGGATTTTCATATTGTGAAGTGGATAAAACATAGTATCTGTTAAGTACCTGAATAGATATGCAAATATACTTCAGAAATAACCAAGAATAAACCAAACCATTCACTGAAAACAAGAAATAGAGAAACCCTTGAGGTAGGGTAACACCATATATTAATCCTTATGGAAGGATAAAACTCCTAAAACAATCAGATATAATTTTAAGGATGGAAATTTACATTAAAATGTAGAAATCTGGGGTAATCTTACTAGTCCTTAATATGCAAAATGTAAAATGTTTGGCAATAGTTTTGTAAAAATATTCAAATTTCTAAGGATTTTGTATAGTTTCTATAAAATTTTGGCAATTATTAAGGTAAAATGGTTTTATTCTATGGAATTAGGGTGAATCGTTTTTAGAAAAAATGAAAATCGGTGAATCTTTTTTTTGGAAAAACCATGGAAAATTAGCCCATTTGCGAAATTTAGTCCCTAAAATCATCTATGCAATCAATACTTGATTGTTACAATCACAATATACTTCACCATACCCCAATACATTGCTTACACTTCTTGATATAGTATTCTCTATATTCTAGGAACATTCTAGAGAAATAATCTTCTAGAAACCCTATTTATTATATCTAACTACCATAATGGGTCTTATTTAATAATATAGTGGACCTAGTCCACATTAAATTGAATATACATAACCACATTCCCATTGGGTACCTCCCTAGGTACCTCATATTATCTCCCTAATTATACTACATTTCATCCCCCTTCACATGTTTCATCCTCAAAACATGTGAGGAAACCATACAATATGACCGGCTAAGAAATTTAGCCAACTGGTACTACGTACGACCATCCATCCATCCTAATGGAATCCAAACATGATGTACAATTGTTGTATTTCCATTATGATCTTGATCTGTATTTTATCAGTATTGCCATGGGATTGGTTCTATAGCTTGATGTCTTCCGGTAGTGTTGGTAGTCCTCCATGTGCCTCTTCACTGGTTTCTTTTTTGATTCCATGTTGGCGCATAAGTGTGTTGATGCTCACACCCCTGCCTTGATGATTTTTGTTTATCTATATGATGTGGATGACAATACACAAAAACTGTACGAATTTGTTCGTTTTTATTCAAATCAACAACACATTGTGCCTTTGAGTCAATGACCTCCTTACCTTCTTTATTGTGTCCTTCATGTGGTTTTGCTTCATCTCTTTCTGTAGAATCTGTAGTAACTTATTTACTTGTTGTTGTGGGTCCTTCTGTCTTACTAAGAGACACATCATTCAATAGGATTTTATTTTTCTTGTACCATAACATCAAGAACTTCTTTTTCACATTGATATCAATTGTACCCACTGATTCTATCCAAGGATATCCCCAAAACATATCCATTTCATCCATACCCATAGAATAAACATTTGAATGCAACACATATTTGTCCATGGTAATCTTCAAATATTTAAAAATTTAAACATTTTCTCCCTCACCCTGTGTGCTTTGAACATTATTTATAGGAACTCACAATCTATTAACCAACTAAACATTGATAAAATTATGCAGGCAACTAGGGTTAATAGAAACAATGATATTTTCTTTATGAATACATCCATGAACTTGTAATATAGAATTTCCACATGAAAATAAACCCTTTCTTATTTTTTTACTCTTGGCATGAGACCATTTTTCTAAAAACACTTTTTCAAATTCTTCATCGGAGAGTGCCATCATTTTGCTATAGTTAAGTGAATTCCACCAAATGGCGGCATCACCTTGTAAATTCAAACTTATCAATTCTTTCAAATGATCTTTATTCAACGACTTCCTATTTTTTATGACTTCTTCAATACTAGGGCCATTAGAATTTCCTGTAAAATACATCTTGTTATGAAAAACCCAAAAATAGAACTATAACTTACAGTGTGAATCGCGCGGCTTTTTCCGGAAAAACCCTAAAAAATTGTCGAATTTAAAACATTGATAACTTTACTTCCCTGACTCCATGTTGACTGATTTTATTTTTTTGAAACTGGGTATCTTTCAAGAGGAATTGAAATATCCAATTATTTTCTACAAATTATGAGCAAAAAGTTTCAAAATTGAGTTTGAAGTGCGTCACCCCCTTTTTTTCCTTTCAAAAAATCTGCAAAATGAACCAAAATGTTCTTCCCTTCTTTGGCCAACAAAAGTGCTATGATACCAAATGTTATGTACCTAAATAGATATGAAAATATACATCAACATTCCCCAATACATTGCTTACAATTCTTTATATAACATTCTCTATCTTCTAGGAACATTCTAGAGAAGGAATCTTCTAGAAAGCCTATTTATTATATCTAACTACCATAATGGGTCTTATTTAATAATATAGTTGACCTAGTCCACCTTACATTGAATATAGATAGCCACATTCCCATTGGGTACCCCATATTACCTCCCTAGGTATACTACAATATCACACTTGTATATTATTTTATTATAGGGCGCTCCATGTGGGGTTGCCTTGATGGTTACTTGTATGGACATAAGTCCTTGTTTTATTAGCCTCCCTCACCTACTATATAGATAAATGGAGGGAAAATATTTGTCATATTATTAACCATTTATTGTACTCTATTCTTTGTATTATCTTGGAGAAGTTTGGTAGGGACCAAGACACTAGGGTTCATGAGGAAACCCTAAGAGAGGACAAGAAGAGAGAGAGAGAGAGAGAGAGAGAGAGAGAGAGAGAGAGAGAGATGTGTTGGTTATCCTTGGAGAGATTTATCTTGTGTTATGCTATATTTTTCTCTTATGTGAGGTTAATGTTTGTGTTATGTAAGTAAATCCTAGAGAATAAAATGACATTTGAGATAATGATGGTTGTTAGAGCTCTTGTTGTATGGATAAGATTTATAACCTAGTAGAAGATATGGAGAGGGAGCTAACATCGTGCATGATTTTGGAACCTTTCTCTTGTGGGATGCATAGGGGCTAGAGAAATATCATGGAGGTCCTAGTATAATGAGTCTTGTTGGCCATTGGTTATGGAAGCAAGCGAAGATTAAGGGAGAAAAGGCAAAATGAGAACTATGCGGAAGACACAATAACTGATGTTGGGTTGAAGTAAGCAAAAGAGAAGAAACGACGGTGCAAAGTAAGAAAAAGCAAGCTGTTGGGTGAGAAGATCTAGGATGACAGATTCACAAGGAAGAGGGATCGTGGACAACTCAACAAGTAGAAAAATCCATTGTTGGTTTCTTTGGAGCATCACGCGAGAAAGAAGGAAAGATAGGCTGGCGAAGCCCTAAAAATGTGGGTCAAGTTGACCTAGGGTTTTAGACACCTAGGGTTTTGGCATCTAGGGTTTTGACACTTAGGTGTTGACCTAAGGATGTTGGTGAGAGATTGTAACGTATAAATAAAGGTCTAAAGGACCTGGGATGGGTTGGTGCTAAGTTAGTAGAGAGTTCATTGTTGTTATGTGATCGAGTGAGTACTACTCTGAGAGAGAGAAGTGTTGAGTATGAGAGCCTTCTGGTATTGTAAGATCTTCAGCTGGGTGCGAAGACCAACCTTGCAACTGGGTGCACAGGGAGGGGGGAGAAAGAGAGAGAAGATGAGAATATCTGCTAGCTAAGAGTGTAGATAAGAACTGTATGCTTCCATATTAATATATCTTAAAGAACAATTATGTGGACGTAGCCCTAAGGAGAGGGTGAACCACGTATGTCTTGTGTTATGTGTGATTGATGTTGTGTTCTTTGTCATTTGATATGATGGTATTTTGATATTGCATTATATCTAAAATGTAACTTGCGTAGTAGGTTTAAGGAAGATAAAGAATAAAGAGGTGATTGTGTGTTGTTGTTGTGAATCCACACTGCATTTCCTCTAAATGTAGACACCTGTGTCCTGCAACCACCTATAGCTACTTCGGGTGAGACTGCATCTACCTCGCAAGTGTTGTCGAAAGGGCCAATAGTTAGGGCTTGTTGGTGCGCTCTTGGAGTTGAACCTTGGGTCTGCCCCTGTGCCAACAAATGGTTCCGTTGCCAGGACTGGAATCTTCTTGAGGGAATGTCAAGGTGGTTTCCATCGAAGACAGAGATTCATAAGTGGATAGAAGATCAAGAAAAGGACTTTGCTAAAGCCCAGAACAAGAACCCTAATCTTAGTACAGAGGATTGGTTAGGAAGATATATCTTTACTGATATACACGAGATTTTATTTGGAGGAATCCATCAGGAGCTATATGAGTGGTTAGCTAGGTTAGCAGATACCCAATTTGAGGTCAGATCTAAACCACCTGTGGTTTAGAGGACGACACTGATCAAGAAGGTCAAGAGAGTTGATAACGTCGTGTCAAAAGCAATAGATCACTGGTTTGATAGTAGCATTGGAGGGTATATCACTAAGTTTTGGTTTGATAGTAGCATTGGAGGGTATATCACTAAGTTTCTTGTTGACAGAGTGGAATCGTATAGCCAAGCAGAGAGATATTTCTTTAAGGGACCTAGAGGGAAATTTTTACATTTTCTGAAGTTGAAGATCAAGATGATATTGCATGAGAAGAACATATTAAAGATACAGTAGTCGGCCAGATTGAGGAGCTAATGTTCAATAATTCAGACAGCGACAATGACACATAGGCTAGACATACGTGCAGTGGGATAACGTTCAGAGAAGTTCCTCTCGTGAACCTATTTAAGCAGAACTATGGAGACGAGGGTTTCTATAGTGGAGAAGAGGCAGATCTGACAGACAAAGAGCATTCAGAATCTGCTTGGACAGAGGAACCTCATTGAGAGGAGCCAGAAACTTCAGAAGTTGTGCTGACTGTTGAAGTAAGTACTATTAATCCTCCTATTGTTTCAACGACATTAAGCGATCAGAGTAATCAGAGTCACCAGAGCACTATGAGCACTATTAATAGTAGTCCACCGCATACTCAGTCAGGAAACCTAGGAAGATCTATGGCAGATGAGATGAGGTTACCCACCTTCAGAGGAGATGGATCTGAAGATCCTGATCAACACTGGTTTCTATGTGAATCCATATGGAGTATTAAGAATATCACTGACGAAGTTGTTAAATGAGCTCAATTTAGTACTACCCTAAGAGACTATGTACTAAGCTGGTACATGAAGTTTGTCAAGGGAATTACACAACCTAAACCACTGAATGAGATCAAGAACGCGTTGATTGTCGAATTCAAGAAACCCAAGTCAGAGTCACAGTGCATTACAGAACTAAAATAAATCAAACAGAGAGTAGTTGAACCTGTATGGGAGTTTTTTTAGAGGTTTAAGACCTTGACAGGCCACTTGAGTTTTCATATCCCAGATGAGAAGAACAAAGAATGGTTCATTGCTGCCCTCTTGCCACACATCAGAGTTTCTTTGATGCAACAAAAGATCACTTTGCAGGCTGAGGCATTGGAGATCACCATGAAATTAGAATCAACCTCGGCGGGAGAATCCATCTCAGGTATGAGTCAAATCTTGAGTCAACTAACTAGCTTATCACTGAAGGTCGAAGATATGATGAAAGACAAGGGAAAAGACAAAAGAGAAGACATCTGGTGTATTCGATGCAAATCAGAAGGCCATGACAAGGAGAACTATCCCTTATTTCATGAATACTTGGCCTCTGGAGCTCCGATCCCCTTGAAGCAAGTTACCCTACCCTGGTGCGAGGTTTGTAGAAATCAACATCACCTGGTGAATGTTACTATCTGCAAAAATATGTCCAAACACCCAAAAATCCGTATTGCACATTCTATAAGTCGGTAGGACATGATGATAGGGATTGTAGGGATTACGATCTCATGCATGAAAGGTCGAGGGATATATACGAAATTCAAGGTGAAGTACAACAAGAAGGAAGCACTGCGCAGTATAATTCCCCTGGGAGAGGAAACGTCAACCCTCGTGGTGGATTCCAAGGAAGAGGAAGAGGAGGAGGTATGGGTCGAGGTTGAGGTCAGATCATCTGTTATAACTATGCACAACCAAGACACTTAGCAAGGGACTGTCAGAACCCTTGTACCACTTGCAGCTACCGCAACTCATTTGAGCATGTTATCAAGGAATGTCTAGCATTGTTGGCTAAACTTCAGGAGAGACGAGGACCTCAGCAGAACCCGCAAATACAACTAATAAAAGAAGAACCTCGTGGATCAGATCCCAGAGTCATTGTTATCACTAGAGGAGGCGCTGTTATAGAGAACACAGAGTGATCCAAGGAAAGACTACAAAAGAATCAGGAGTCAGGAAATCTACAGAGAAGACGCAAGTGTTTGATGCGAAGAAAGAAAAACAAATATTTTAGGAAGCAAGAAAATAATTCGGGAGAGACCAAGGCTCTTCATAGAAGACATGACCATAAGTAATAGAATGTGGAATGCCTATGGAATTTGACTAGTCTGCTTCGCCCAGAGATGGAAAAGAGGTGAGTAAACTTGTTAGTTTCTTGTATACATTTATTGAGTTGATTAAATATGAAAAATCCATACAAGAACTACAAAATTTGGTCAGCCATTATGATATAGGAAGGGTAGATCCCTTACTGAAAAAATCAGTACATCAACTATCCAATAAAATAAGGACGAATAAATAACTACACCTTAATGCTTAGATTGGGGAGTACGATATAAACTATGTGGTCCTCAACTTAGGGTCGGAGTTCAATGCCATGACTAAGCAAACCTGGGCACTGATGGGAAAACCTAAGTTTATATACTCCCCTATCAGGCTTAGGATGGATAATCAGCAAGTTGTAAGCCCCTTTGGAAGACTAGAGCGTGTCCTTGTGGACATCGACGGAGTAAGGACGTTTGCAGACTTCTAAGTGATTTAGATAGTTGATGATAGTTGTCCTTACCCTGCGTTGTTAGGAATTGATTGGGATTTCAATAATTCTACTGTGGTTGATTTAAAGAAAAAAATAATGAAGTTTGAAGGAGATGGCCTTAGGGTCATTGCACCTTTGGATCCTAATGAAGGTCAAAGATACACAGAACCCATCAAGGAAGAAGACCGCACATACGAACTAGAAAATATCTACAAATTAACATCCAGACAACATGACTACATTAATCCTACAATAGATTAGAACCTGAGATGGCGAAGTGACAGTGCATGCTCATCGGACTCAGAAGAAGCACTCGAGAACTAGAAGAACAAAATGTATGAAGTATCTACAAGGATATGTGCTAGATTAACTAGAGAACTCCACTGGATCAACACAAAAATAAGTAACTTACCCACCTTTGATGGTCTAAATCACTTAGAAGCATTCTTAGTGAACTTTGAAGAAATTGTACCAACACAACAAAGATTGTTGGAAATGGATGAGGCCCTAAAATCAACTCCAGCGAGATGGTGGGGGACACATAAAAACAATATTACAGACTGGGTACAATGCCGCACTTTGATGACAACGCTATTTTCAGAGCAAGTAGAAGGCTGCGAAGTTAGGTACATAGGTCGAATCTGTCCAAAGGACCATGTGCGAAGTTGTGAGGAAGCCTGGAGAAACATTCCTCGAGAAAAATGGGTACACAAATTCATTAACACACTGGACAAAAATCCTATCAACTGACATCTTCAGGCAGAACTACGCCTCATCACTACAGATTGGGAAGGTATGACCCAAAAATTTGTAACTACCTTTTTGTTTGAAAGCCAATATCCTATAGTAGATCAAGCATTACAGGTTGTAATACATAAAGTGTTCGAGGAGGCACCTAACCTCCCTTTGGAGCAAGAAGAGGATGAATGGATTGCGCCTCTTTAGAAGTTGCAAGGCTGTTACAATATCAATGCAGTTGAAGACGATGATCCAAGGAAGGTGAAAATAACGGAAACAAAAGGATAGAGATACATAGAAGGACCAGGAGTTGAACTACCTTTCATTGGACAACCAATCAAGATCAAGAAGTTCAACATTGGAACAGAGCAGACACCAAAAATTGCTAATGTTGGAGATTATTGGGATGCTGCCACCATCGACAAGATCACAGAGTTACTACATGAGTATCAGGACTTGTTTCAAACCAAGTTCATTTATATGAAGGGCATTAAAGGGCCCATGGGAGAGATGAGGATCCCTTTGAAATTAGATGCAAGGCCAGTCAAACAGAGACCCTACAGATTGAACCCTAAATATAAGGAGAAAGTGAATATTGAGCTTGACAGAATGTTGGACGCAGGAATCATAGAACCTGTTGAAGAGTCAGAGTGGATTAGCCCTATGGTGGTACAAGATAAGAAGATAGGAGAAATCATGATCTTTGTAGATCTTAGGCATCTTGCATGACCCATTCCATACACCATTCACTGGCGAAGTGTTGTAGATGGACAGGAGGTATATTATTTTACAGATGGATTTTCAGGATACCATCAGATCCAGATTTCCAAGGAAGATCGCCATAAGACCACATTTGTAATAGAATGGGGATCCTACCAATATATAGTGATGCCATTTGGATTGAAGAATGCACCAACCATATTTTCTAGGGTGGTGGTAGAAGGGTTTAAGGAATTTTTACATAAATTCCTGGAAGCATATTTTGATGATTGGACTGTTTTCAACATTTTGCAAAATCATATTGAATGTTTAAGACTAATTTTGGATAAGTGCAGGCAGTGTCAGATTTCCTTGAACCTAAAGAAGTGCATCTTCTTTTCACCTTTTGAAGTGTTGCTGGGCCATATTGTGTGTGAGCAGGGATTACTGGTAGATCCATCCAAGATTTCCATTATAGTCGATCTACCCCCTCCTACTTCAGTCAAATAGCTACGCATTGCACTGGGACGTACTGGATACTAAAAAAAGTTCATTAAGGGCTATGCACAGATCACAACACCCATGGAGAAGATTTTAAAGAAAGATTGTCAGTTTCATTAGACATAAGAATGCCAGTAGAGATTCAACACACTGAAATAGAAAATGGTTACGACGCCCATTCTGGTTTTCCTAGATTGGAGTAAGGAATTTCACGTGCATGTCGATGCATCTTCTATCGCATTAGGATCAGTGTTAGCACAACTAGGATCTAGAGACATTGACCACCCGTTAGCCTTTGCTAGCAGGAAGCTATCAACAACTGAGATTAATTACACCACCACTGAGTGAGAAGGATTAGCCATGGTGTATACGCTGCAAAAGTTTCTCCACTACTTGTTGGGAGGACATTTTAAGATGTTCATTGATCATTCTGCGCTCAAATACTTAGTCAACAAGCCAGTGTTGGGGGAAGAATATTCAGATGGATTCTTCTATTTCAGGAATATGATTTCGAGATCGTGGTTAAGCCATGAAGAATGAACAAAGGTCCTGACCACTTGTCAAGGCTGGAACATGGAGAAGAGCCCACTAGTTTGGAGGATACATTGCCAGATGCACAGTTGTTGGCCATCAGGAAGGTTGATGATCACTTCGCGGAGATAGTGAAGTTCCTGTCAACAGGACTCACACCTACTGACTATACAATTATTCAGAAGAAGCAGTTGGTAGTGCACACTGTAGATTTTTCACTTATAGCTGGACAACTATACAAGATGGGACCTGATGAGATATTGAGAAGGTGTGTTATGGAAGCAAAGAGACCATTGATCCTCACAGAAGCACATGAAGGCATCGTAGAAGGACACTACATAGGGAAATAAACAACGCATAAGATTCTTAGGGCTGGCCTTTGGTGGCCTACTCTATACAAAGATGCTAAGGAATACTATAAGGCATGTGATGTATGCCAAAGAGTTGGAAATCCGTCCAGAAGAGATTAAATGCCTTTAAACCGCAGCTCACATTACAGGCATTTGAGAAACAGGACATTGACTTCATCGGACCTATCAACCCACCAGGAAAGCACATAGGAGCTAGATACATAATCACTGCGACATAGTATTTGAGTAGATGGGCCGAAGCAAGAGCAGTTAAGGACTGTAGTGAAACTACAGCTGCACAATTCATATTTGATGATATCATAACTAGGTTTGGATGCCCAAAAATACTTATGAGCGATCAAGGCACACATTTTATTAACAAGACTATCAAAGCCTTGACTCAGGAATTTGAAGTTCACCATAAGAGGAGCACGCCCTATCATCCACAAACAAATGGGACAGTTGAAGGATTCAATAAGATCTTGGAGACAACACTGACGAAGATATGCAATGTGAACATAGATGATTGGGATTTGAGAGTACCAGCAGTATTATGGGCATGCAAGAAACTGACCATGCAGACCCCCTTTAAATTGGTCTATGGTCTAGAAGTAGTTGTACCCATGGAATATTTGGTTCCTAGTCTGAGAATTGCAGCCTTTATAGATATGGATGACACTGGAGCTGTGCAAGAGAGGCTTGCACAGTTCGTCGAGATGGAAGAAGACAAATTTATCGCAGGATTTCACCAGTGGGTTCAAAAAGAAAGAGAAAAATCCTACCATGACAGGCACATCACGAAGAGAGCCTTCAAATAAGGAGATCTGGTATTGGTGTATGACAGTAAGTTCATGAAGCATCAAGGGAAGTTTATGATGCATTGGATTGGGCCATATGAGGTTACCTATGTTACAGAAGGAGGAGCTGCGCAAATGAAGACTTTGACTGGAGAATGGAAGGAAGGTTTGGTGAATGGGAGCCAATTGAAATTGTATTACGACAACCAGCTGCCTCACAACTCTCACTAAAAAGAATAAGGAAAAGGGTCTAGGTACCAGGTGCAGTTGAAACTGGGTACCAGACAAAGAAAAGACAATCTGCACATAGCGGGGAGGGAAAGAACATAAAGCACGGGCTACTCCGCGTAGCCTGAAGACGAAGTGAATCAGAAGGATTAGATCTGAAGTGCCTCGGGATGAGTCACAGGTGAGTGTTGGGGACTTGTTGGCCCTTGGTTATGGAAGCAAGCGAATATTAAGGGAGAAAAGGAAAAATGTGAATTGCACGGAAGACACAATGACTGATACTGGGTCAAAGTAAGAAAAAGAGCAGAAAAGATGGTGTGAAGTAAGAAAAAACAAGTTGTTGGATGAGGAGATCTAGGATGACAGATCAACAAGGAAGACGGATCGTGGACAACTCATCAATTAGAAAAATCCATCGTTGGATGCTTTGGAGAACTGTGCAAGAAGGAAGGAAAGACAGGTCAACAAAGCCCTAAAAATGCGGGTCAAGTTGACCTAGGGTTTTGGAATCTAGGGTTTTGACACTTAGGTCTTGACCTAAGGATGTCAGTGAGCAATTGTAACGTATAAATAAAGGTCTAAAGGACCTGGGATGGGTTGGTGCTAAGTTAGTGGAGAGTTCATTATTGTTATGTGATCGAGTGAGTACTATTGTGAGAGAGAGAAGTGTTGAGTATGAGAGCCTTCTGGTATTGTATGATCTTCAGTTGGGTGCGAAGATCAACCCTGCAGCTGGGTGCACGGGGAGGGGGGAGAAAGAGAGAGAAGATGAGAAGATCTACTAGCTAAGAGTGCATATAAGAACTGTATGCTTCCATCTTAATATATCTTAAAGCACAGTTTTATGGACGTAGCCCTAGGGAGAGGGTGAACCACTTATATCTTGTGTTACGTGTGATTGATGCTATGTTATTTGTCATTTGATATGTTGTTATTGTGATATTGCATTAGATATGAAATATAACCTGCGTAGTGGGTTTAAGGAATATAAAGAATAATAAGGTGATTGTGTGTTGTTGTTGTGAATCCACTCTGCATTTCTTTTGGCTATAGACACCTGTGTCCTGCAACCCCCTATAGCTACTTCGGGTGAAATTGCATCTGCCTCACAGGTGTTGCCGAAAGGGCTAGTAGTTAGGGCTTGTTGGTGCATTCTTGGAGTTGAATCCTGGGTCTGCCCCTGTGCCAACAGGTCTTGATCTTGGTGTGATGACTTTCATGGAAAAGGACTCATTTAATGTTTTCTTGATGTTCCATGGAGGTGTAATACCCAAGTTTGATCCCTAGGTTGTAATATGTTATGTACATATGATATTTTAGGTTGGTGAGATTATGTGTTTTGGGATGAATTTCCCATGTATGTTTGTTTTTGGCTAGAGTTCATGCGTTATATTAGGTCGAAGAGGCTATATGTTGAAATGCCAATGAGACTAGCTTTTATGTTTGTTTTTGGCTAGAGTTCATGTGTTATATTAGGTCGAAGAGGCTATATGTTGAAATGCCAGTGAGACTAGCTTTGTACATTGTAATCATACTCATATATATTAATAAAAACATATCACAGTTATAGACCTAGTCATACAAAAGAGTATGGGGATCTAGGAATCCATGAGAGGGAAAGGGGAATAAGGGATTAAGTAAAGGAGCTATGCAAAGGGGGTTAAGCCAAATATATTAAAATAATCATAAGTCCTAATCCTAAGTCTTAATTGATAATTATATGCTAAGTTTTCTAAGGAAGGGAAATGAGTTCCCAAGTGGCGGGAAGGTGGTTGCATGGGTGCCACTTGTTAATAGAGAGATGTGCATATTTAAAGTATAGAATTAGTGGAAAAGGCATTCATTCTTGTTCATTCTTTCCTTTGTTACCTTAGAATGTTGGGGTGTGAGCTAGTGAGATACACTGAGATCCTGTGACTTGAGTGCCTTGAGGATTATAGGTGAATCATATGTGATTAGTGGGAAAATTTCTCCATGGTTTTTTTGGGGAAGGCTGGAGCCCTAGATGGATAATTGTCTGGGGTAGGTTTCCCTTGATTTGAGGCCTGAGGGTACCTCAAGACCCCATGGGAGAAGATAGAGCTCATAGAGCCACAAATCTAAGACTTCTTGTCCAACTTGTGCTAGACCTCTAGAAGGGAAGTGGAACATTCTGAGGGATTGTGGTGTGGAGAAGGGGGTACACTTCCTTGGGTTGTGCATGATTAAGGGAGATGAGAACTTGTTGGTTGGAGTTTCTACTAGAGTTTTTTTACCTTGACCTAGTTTGAACCCAACACTGACTGTGAGACCTTAGTTGTACTAGAGAGATTTCTTTTTCCCTAGTGGAGTCATAGCCCCAACTTGGGGGTGACCTTATATTGAGAGAATTGGAGTTGTAGAGTCTATGGCTAGGTGGAACGTCTGAGGTATGTAGCCAATTGGTGCTATTTACATCAAACAAATGTCGCGATTATGGTTTTATGGTTTTATGTGCTTATTGCTATGTTTTGTCTTGTGTACATATGTTGTTTGGTTTATACATGTTGATGCATGTCTATATTGTTTTCCATGTTATGTTTATATGCTACATTTCATGGAAGTATGCATATGCATTCATAACATGGCATAATTATGGTACTAGGGGTACATTGTTGAGGAATTGTATCTAATAAGGTGACCAAGGTGCATAATTTGGTTTCAGAGTAGAATATGTGTAAATGTTAGGCTATGGTAAGGATGATATTGTGCAATTATATAATTAATGGTATTAGAGTCGTTATTTTTATGGAATATGAGCCAAGTTTAGATAATTTAGAAAATATAATGTGTGGAGAGTGGGATTTGTAATAATGTGGCTCATATAGGAGTCTAGATATGTTAAACATTTGTATAAGAGCTAGGTTGTATCATTGGGAATGTATGGACTAGAAGTCAGAGTGTACACCAAAAAAAATAAGAATGCTACATTATGTCTGCAAATTGTTTGTCATAATTTTCCAATGTGAAATTGGGGAAATTAGCCAACTTAGAAATTGGAGCAAAGGAGGTCAAAAATCCATGAATAAGATATTTTATAGGCATGAAGAGGCCAAAATTTTATAAAATTTGTGGTTATAGAGTCAACACATGAAAAAATTGAGGAAATTTAGACAAAATAAACTTGGGAGAAATTGGGTGAAATTGAAAAAAGAAGCCCAATTTCTAGAAGAAAAACCATTATAGGAGGTCTAGTTGACATTTACGGGGTCGATTTGGCTAAACTAATGAAGTTGCAAAATTGACCAAATAGAAATTAAGTGAAATTAGGGAAAATGAAGTGAAACTTGGTAATTGGGTAGATTAAGGTAAAAATCACTAAATTAGGTATCTACCCAGCATGAAGAGGAATGAAACTTCAAGTAATTCATTGTTTTGGAGAAACCATTTTAGTATCAAGTGGTAGAGTACTGGCCTATATGAAAATTTGAGGAAATTAGGCAAAATTGGGTAAAATCCCCAATTTCTTGATGAAATGTAGTGGGAAATTAGTACTAAGATGTCCAAATTGTAGGTAAAAACATCGAATTGATGTCCATTGGGATAAAATTGTCCATGAAAATCTTGATCCATAGTTTTCATGGTGGTTCAAGAATGAAACTAGGCTTTTTTGGCAAAATTTTGGAATTTTAGAAAAATTGGAATTTTGGAAAAACTAGGATTTTTCAATACTAGTGACATGGAGGGTGATGTGGACCCATACTAGTGACATGAAATGACAAGGTAAAAAATGTTATATGGAAGGGGTTCATTTTTTAGGTGGTGGGCCCAGGAGTGACTAGACATCCAAGCTGGCAAATGCGATTACAAGCCCAAGTGAAAGTGGTTTTTGTTTGAGTGCATTTGGACTTGTAACGAGTAGTATTATGTTGTTTCCCCCACTGAAACCACTAGTGGTAAGAGGTTACGAGTCAAAAGGAAAAATTAACTCAAGTGCTACTTCTCAACATGTAATCCATCTATTTTTTTGATCTTGGAAGTTGGATCTACAATGATGGATATGTGCACCCACTAATGGATTTAAACCAACCGCAACTTGATGGCCCGTAAAAAATACCCACCATAGATATTAGATCTACAATGATAAATATGTGCACTGGAGGAAAACTTGATGGGATGGGACCCACCTATCACGTAAAATAATGGTAGGATGCCACATAGAAGGTTCGTCAAGGATAGGACCTTTGTCCCATCTATGGACATGAAGATATCAAGTGTAAGGATAAGACGAGGGTGCATAAAAATAAAGAAAAAAAAGAAAAAGAAAGCCAAGAGACCAAAGAGGTGAGAAGTTAGGGCCAAGTTGGCTGAGAAGGTGACATGGAATCACATTAGGGTGCCAGCTGCACATAGGTGCCACATCATCAAGCCATAAATTTGTTGTTGTTGTTGTTGTTGTTGTTGATGATGATGATATATATATATATATATATATATATATATATATTTGTTGTTGTTTTTGTTGATGATGATGATGATATATATATATATATATATATATATATATATGTACATAAATTTTGGAGCCAAAACAAAATTTATCAATAATAGGTGAAGATTAACTTTGAATCACGTGAAATTTTGGGAATAAGACCATAGTTTTGAGGCATACAAAAGTACCAATGAGGGCCACTAGCCAATTCTTCTCCAAGTTTCTATAAATTACTAATTAGGGATGTTACAACTGAAACTCTCACCTAGGAGGAAAAGTCCTAAACTCAACAAGAGACACTACATGCAATCCACCCAATGTCACCTCAGTAACCTTGTCCCACACTTTGGGCTAAGGAAACTATCTACCCTAACCTATGGGGGAATCCCTATGATCAATCTAAGCCAATCATTACAGTTTAAGTGGAGGTGTGAAGTATCTTAGATAAACTGTGAAATTTAGTAATCAATTACCAATATGCATTAATGTTGAGGAAAAAAAAAAGCGTGGAAATTATTTCATTCATTACTCTTGAACTCATCACAAACAAATCAATTCGCTCTTTAAAGACATGAGAATTTCAAGGAAATAAGTGAAGTGATTTTCTAGATTAATCCTAAAGGAAACATGAACATCTCACCAATTTTCCAAGTTATTAAGTGTGAAGTATCCAAAGTGGCATTTAAAATGTTTACCAAATCCAATTTTCACTTTAAAAGATTATAGATCCTCCAAGCATCCATGTGTGCAATCTTGAGCATTGATTACAAAGTGATGGAATTTTAAAGGGAATGCCATTACTCAGTAAACTATCTACAACCGCCTCAATGTTTAAATTATCACCATTTCTCACAATTATGATATTAATGACAGAAAGACAACAACCAATATCCAAATGAACTATGATACATACTTAGAGTTATGACCAATCAGATTTGAAGCATGAGCTGCAAAGATATCCTCATGATCACACAAGCAAATTAAAAAAAAATTGTACCAAAGATAAACAAGATTAATTCTTTTTCATGGACATTCAACCAATCAATATGAAACACATGTAGCATCAAATGAAAGTTGTCGAGCACATCTAGATTTAGAAATATAATAGGCAAACCATTGAAACCATGTTATTGTTATATTCCAGATTAAGAAGTTGATCGTTGTTAAATGATATTAAAGTCTTAATGTTGTGTCTTGATGTAAAAGGAAGTGTTATTATATAATAGCATCGGACTTAAAGTGTTGTTGCAAGACATAAACCAACAAGTTTAGTGTTGTGAGTTATATATTGGCACAAAATCGTAGGAACGTAGTCTAGATTGTATCCCTTAGATATGGAATGCACTCAAATGTTACAACACAATATTATTACCGTCACTTAAATCCTTTGTATATGATGCAAAGATTTATCCATTACTTGTTAATAGAAAAAAAGGAAATTACCATCTTTTGACATCTTCTTTTCCTTATTTTTAATCCCTTTTCATTTACACACAACCTTATATGATCTTATTTTTATGCTCATATGCGGGATCTAGGCTCAAAGTATTTTCTATTACATTTATTAGTATTTTCATTGAATTATGATTAACATTAGGGAGAAGTAGTGTATTATGTATTTACTTTTGAAATAATGGCTCATGTGTGAACAAGTTGTTATAGGAATGGGTCCACAAGCTACAAGTTTGAAGAAAATTCAAATTAATGGTGATGAGTATCTATAGATCCATGTGTTGAAGACTCAACATGCCACAGAAGAGGGAATCAACCACCACCAATCATGTATCCACTTGGGGAAGACAACAAAACATATATTTCATGGTTTTAATTATTGGAAGATAGATTTCTATGTGCCCACATGTACATATCCATTTTTATTATATATTTAAAGATATTCCATTTGTATATCATGGATCTACGGATCCCAACACCATTATTAACTATTTTAAACATATTTTTAGCAAGTTATTGTAACCCACATGACTTATTTCGAATTTGATAAGTAGTGGCATTCCAAAATATGTGGAGAGTTAGCATGAATCTTGGAACTAATTATGAATTCCATAGAGAATGCCTTCTCCTTTGTACTTGCATTATTTCCATACCAGAGAAAAGAGAGCAGGTCAACCTCATCTTCTAGTTGGGTTTCTCTCGTAAGAGTTTCCCAGAGGAAATATTTGTGTTATTTTTTGGATGTCGTGTGATTGTATTTTGTTGTTCTCTATTTTGATCATTTTATCTATTTCATGCATAAGGAGAAAATCAGTAACTAAAGATTCTAGACACTAAAGGAATTTAACCTTCATAGTGTATATTTTAGTTTTGTTTATTAGATATGTTGTGATGAACTATTCCAATGGAATATCCATGTAAGTTTACAGATCATGTGACAACAAGTACAGTAAGGGGCATACGTGTGGTGAGAGGAAATTATTCTACATTTATTGTGAACAAGAAGATCATCAAGAACTAGAACCATCACAAGATCTAGAACTAGAATGGACTACTCCAACCACATATTGTCATGCATTGGTTGGCATCAAAACTCCTCAAACTCTCAGGATAGAAGGATATATCAAAAAGAAAATGGTAACAATGTTGATTAATTATGGGAGTACCTAGAACTTCATTAATTTCAGATTAGCCAAACTTCTCAATTTATTTATCTATATAGCACTAGATTTTCAAGTAATCATTGTAGATGGAAGTACCGTAAATTGTTTCGAGAAGTGTCATAGCATTAATCTCACTATGGGGTATTATTTATTAGATAGTCTTGTTATAGCGCAAGTTGTAGGTTGGGAAAAGACCGACCCAACCACAAATCAAGTGCTACAACTTTGTAATCCTACACCCAATCTCACCTCGATGTAGGTCATGAACTTCAAGGGTGACTAGGTCATTCTAGGGAGGCGATATTGGTGAAACTAGAGGGAATGAGATGGATATGGATAGAGATGGAAGTGAAACCCCTAGAGGTCAAGTCTAAGTGGAGTGAATTGTCGGAAGAGATGTATCACATACCCACTACCAAATCAAAATTTTCGTTGCTTTCCGCAGACTCAGAGCCCCAAAATATCTATGGAGGCCTAGCGTAAGCTGGCTCTTCCTCTATAGGCTCCCATGTGATCGTGGGTCATGATCACAGGTCAAATAATCATGGCGCCTCTAGGTATTTCATGACTTGGCGACACAAGAATGTCGAATCATTTGATTCTGCTACTGTTAATCCCCGACAGAGCTAGAGAATGGCCAATGGGAACAGATCCCCACAGGGCTAGAGAACTGCCAATGAGAAACGACCCCGTTGCGCGGTTAAGTGGAGTACAGGTGGCAGAGAGGGAAATGCGACACAGTAGTCGACATGAAAGGAGGGGGCCCCACTTCACACGCCACNAAAGGCATAATGGCAAGGGGGGTCCGAAATTCACCCGAGTGTCGTTGATCAGGGTGAACTAATCTCAACCGTTCGGGAGTTGCACGTCCGATTCCGGACCTCCCCCCCCATTAAAGGCAGAATGGAAAGGGGGCTCCGGAATTAAACGTCAGCCATAGATCTGGGCGGGTGGACCTTGGTCGTCCAGATTTTCTCGCCACTTACCATAAGGCGCATTCGTGCCCTGGCTTAAAGTTGACATCTCTTCTCCACGTCTGACGGTCATTATAGACCCTGAGATCCCCCGAAGGAATCTCGTCCGTTCATCGGGATTTAACCACATGCTAACATCTCCATATTATAGGTCGGGATTTATCAAGGCAAGAGTCCGATCTCTTGTCAACGGAACTCCCGAATCCTCAATTCCCAATTTCCCGATACAGGTAATCTTTTGACACGTGGCCTCCGTTATTCAAATGGTCCAGATCTATCCCGGGGTTTCCACAATGGAAAGTACTGATCTCTTGTCAACGGAACTCCCGAATCCCCGATCCTCGATTTCCCGATACGGGTAATCTTTTGACACATGGCCTCCATTAGTTAGACGGTCCAGATCTATCTCGGGGTTTCCACAATGGAAAGTCTCGATCTCTTGTCAACAGAACTCCTGAATCCCCGATTTCTTGATACGGGTAATATTTTGACATGTGGCATCCGTTAGTCGGACGGTCCATATCTATCCCGGGGTTTCCACAATGGAAAGTCCTGATTCACTGGGGTTTTAACCCTCGGGTATCTCCTGACAGATCCAACGGCTATCGGGTTTTTCAGCCAAGATATGACGGCTTAGACAAATTCCTAACTTGTGGGCTCTCCCATGACTTCCTAATCGTGGAAATATCCACGGTCCGGATACTCTCATGGACCTTGGGGATCTACGGTCCCGATCTCTTCGCTACCCACGAAGACACAGAGAAACCAAGTGGTAAGGCGTTTAACACCCTACTTTCTCCTACCAATCTAACGGTCGTGTGTGACCACAGATTTCCTGATGGGATCTCGTCCGTCGATCACCACCTATCAAGGTTAAGGCACTTAACACTCTATATTCTCCTTCCGATCTGACGGTCATGAGTGACCACAGATATCCCGACGGGATCTCGTCCATCGATTCGATACTTCATCCTTATGCTGCCATCTTGGGTTTTTCAAGAGGGTCATTCCTCTTCGTGCAGGGTTACTAAGGCCTTGCGCCTTCACATTCTCTTTCCCGGTTCTTGATGGGATTTTCAAGGAGGGTATCTCTATGGGGAGGTTTTTACCCAGGGTACTATCTGAGGCATATAAGGGATGCCTTTCTCCCACGAATAAGACACGCGGCCTGAATTAGGTCGGTAAGCATATAAATAACGATTTATGAAGACATAAGCCATACATAGTCCTTCCATTATAAACATGCATCTACCAGTATTGATCAAAACATCATACAAACCTTCTTACAATGAAATCATTCACAGTTTCACAGCTTATGGGCATAATCATCAGAATAAACATATATATATATTTCAAGATGCCAAAGGCAAAACACTTATCAGAATTAACACCAGGGGTCAAGAAATTGCTGAGAGGGGTGCTTGTTTCCACCCAACTGTAGGCTCAGTGACTCCCAGTGGATTTACCACTAGCCACCCCCGAGCTGAGACCACGATGCTGTGAGACTGTGTCTCTGTTTTCCAGTGACCAGGAGCGAAGGTTACTCTCCTTCCTCTCTGCTATCACTCAGTCTGTGTATTGCCAGAGTTCCCTTTCTCCCCTCGCGTCTCTCCACAATCTCTTCTACCCCACGCCTTATCCTCTTGCGAGGTTGCGTGTGGCGCGATTTCCCTCACACTGGTCAGTCATGACGACTCTATGGATGGTTGGTTCACCTCCCCATCCCTCATTAACTCTTGAGGAGCCATCAACCTACCAGCCTACGAGACATTTAATTCGAGGCCAACGAGCTACTTTTGGTTCTCCGGGCCAGTGAAGTCCAAATACGGTATTAATTCTCGATGGAAGTTAACGCCACCTTTCCAGGTGCCTTCCACCGCTATCGTGGTCTCTTTTTATGCACATCCCCTCTCAGCAGTCCTGCAATAAAATTCATAATGTTATTCACATTCATTGACCTTTTCCTCAAGGTCCATTTACATCACATATTCACATTTATGAGTTTGCCATAGTTCTTGGCCAGTCCATTTATTTTTACAAACTGGGGGAAACAGGGTGTTACAATTCCCTCCCCCTTAA
>ML786511.1:359322-376392 GCA_009831015.1 Picea engelmannii | reverse complement strand
TTACTGAGTACATTGTTCATTAAGCACTTGAAAGTGGCAGGGGCATTGGTTAACCCAAATGGCACTACCACAAACTCATAATGACCATACCGTGTCCGGAAAGCGGTTTTATGGATGTCTTCACCCTTGATTCGGACTTGATGTTATCCCGACCTCAAGTCAATCTTTGAGAAAATAGACACACCCCCCAACTGATCGAATAGATCATCGATCCTGGGCAAGGGGTACTTGTTCTTTATGGTTACTTTATTGAGTTGTCTATAATCTATACACAATCTGAGGGTACCATCCTTCTTTTTCACAAACAGAACTGGTGCTCCCCATGGGGACACGCTGGGTTGAATATAACCCTTATCCATCATTTCTTTCAATTGTAATTTGAGTTCCACTAACTCAGGTGTGCTCATCTGGTAGGGTGTCCTAGACACCGGCACCACTCCTGGTGCGAGCTCTATCGAGAAGTCAATGTCTCTTCTCGGAGGTAGACCCAGTACCTCTTCTGGAAACACATCTCTGTATTCTCTTAGGATAGGGTGATCATCAGGGCTTGATTTAGCACCTTCAATTGTTTTCAACACCTGTATTGCATATAGGGGACATCCCTTTCGACAATACTTTCTCATTTGCAGGGCTGATATTTGCCTCACCGAGAACGGTTTTCGGATCCCTTGGAGGGTTATCCTTTTTCCTTCTTTGCTCACACATTCTAAGGTTTTATGGTAATAGTCCAATTTGGCTTTATGGGCGGCTAGCTAGTCCATACCAATCAATAGGTCGTATGATCCTAGGGGTAATACGTTAAGGGTTGCTTGGGTGGGGAATTCACCCAACATTAACTGGCAGGCTGGTATGACCTCTGCTACCCTTCTTTTAGTGCCAGTGGCTAACTATACAAACCATGGCTTGGTTTGTTTTTGTGGTTGTAGCTTACACTTATCCACAGTCTTAGGGGCTATATAACTAAAATTGGAACCAGGGTCAATCAAAACATACACTAGATGGTTGAAAATCATACCTTCTATTTCCACCACTGAAGCTTGGTGGTTAGCTTGGTTATTATCCAAGGCTTCATAAATCTGCGGCACACTCCTTGCCACATCATTGACTGTGGTAGCTTCTTGAATGTTATAAAATTTCTGACTGTTCTGTTGTCGGTGTGGACAGTCTCTCATGAGATGCTCTTGTCTGCAACCCCAACATTTCAGAGGTTCTCTCTTTGGGTTATCAGTCTTCACTGGTATAGGTCTAGAAGTTTTATTTCTGCCTGATGATGGAAAGTTCTGCTGGAGTACACTCTGGGCTGGAAAATTCATTCTGGGGTTCTTCTTGTAGTTTTTAAATCCTGAGGATTTGATCCCCTTTTTCTGAAATCTCGAACCACTCTTCTGTTTCCAGTCTCCACGAGACTCTGCCTGATGTCCATATTGTTCATGACAATATGTTTCTTTTCGAATAGTGTCTTCTAAGGTCTTTGTCTCGTCGAATTCGATTCGGTTCCGGTATTCCTTGGGTAGCCCACTGATGAAGCGTTGCGCCTTCGCCTTCTCTGCTTTGATGTAGGGTACATATCTCAATAAGTCGAGGAATTTGTTGACATATTCCTCTATAGTGAGTTGCCCCAGTTTGAGTTCATAAAACTCTTTAGCCTTCTCGTCGAAATATATTTCTGACAAATACTTCTTCCGAAAGTACTTTTCAAATTGTTTCCAAGACAGGTCCTCCTCGCGGACCCCTTTTATATTCTTAAGGTCTTCCCACCAGATGGAAGCCTTTCCGTTCAGATTGAAAATGGCCACTCGGGCCTTCAAATTCTTTGAAAAATCATGGACTCTGAAATATTTCTTCAGTCCAAGTAGCCAGGCCTCGGCTTCCTCTCCCTTCTTTATCTCACTGTCGAAGGAGGGAGGTTTGGCCTTTCTGAATTCCTCAAATTTATGACCCTTGGAAGTCTTTTGCTTCTTCTATTTTCTTCGAGAATAGGAACTGGTCCTGCTGCTGGAGGAGCCTTCTGAATCGCCAGCTTCTTTTTCTATGGAATCGTCTGGCACTAGTCCTTTACCTCTGGGGTGGACCTTTCTTGAGGTGCTCCTCTCAGTATGGCCACTAATACGACCATGTTTCTGCATCTCGGGTTCATGCTGCATTTGTTGCTGTAGGTCGGATAAGCTCTGCAATAAAACTGCATTAATTTCAATTTTCTTTTCTTGTTCTTTCATCATCCTTTCATTGTCGGCCTTGCAACTTTGCAATTCAACCATGAGACTCCTCACAGTCTCAGCTAGATATGGAGGGGTTCCTATTTCTCTTCTTTCGTCAGACTCTTCGTCTCTATTGTGGGAGCCTTTTCCCATCTCTTGGTGAGTCACCATTTTCCTGCAAATTCCCGCGGCTGATCGTCCACTTGGCAGAAAGACAAACGCTTGTTGTTAGTCAGGAGTTATATACATTTTTATAACATGCGCATAAATTCATATTTTCACATGTATACCCATATAACAGGGGTTTTTCATTTGGGTCTTAATCCTTATCTATCCAGCCATCTCAGTTGCAAGAGACTCTACCTACTTTAGTAGGTAGCCATCGTAACACTAAAATAGGACAACGAAGTTCATGTCCCAGATTATAGTTTCATCTTGCAATCCTTCTTCTTAAGGAGAAAACGCAGATGGCAATGTCTCCTTACGCGGCTCATGCCTGAGCCCAAGTAGGCCAAGTGTTGTAACCATGCTCTGATACCACTTTGTCACATACCCACTACCAAATCAAAATTTTCATTGCTTTCCGCAGACTCAGAGCCCCAAAATATCTATGGAGGCCTAGCGTAAGCTGGCTCTTCCTCTTTAGGCTCCCATGTGATCATGGGTCATGATCACATGTCAAATAATCATGGTGCCTCTTGGTATTTCACGACTTGGTGCCACAAGAATGTCGAATCTTTCGATTCTACTACTGTTAATCCCCGACAGAGCTAGAGAATGGCCAATGGGAACAGATCCCCACAGGGCTAGAGAACCGCCAATGAGAAACGGCCCCACTGCGCGGTTAAGTGGAGTACAGGTGGCAGAGAGGGAAACGCGACACAGTAGTCGACATGACAGGAGGGCCCCCCACTTCACACGCCACACTATTTCGGAACCCCCCCCCCCTTAAAGGCAGAATGCCAAGGGGGGTCTAGAATTCACCTGAGCACCATTGATCAAGGTGAACTAATCTCAACCGTTCGAGAGTTGCACATCCGATTCCGGACCTCCCCCCCCATTAAAGGCATAATGGCAAGGGGGCTCCGGAATTAAACCTCAGCTGTAGATCTGGGTGGGTGGACCTTGGTTGTCCAGATTTGCTTGCCACTTACCCTAAGGCGCATTCGCACCCTGGCTTAAAGTTGACATCTCTTCTCCACATTTGACGGTCATTATAGACCTTGAGATCACCCAAAGGAATCTCATCCGTTCATCGGGATTTAACCACACGCTAACATCTCCATATTATAGGTCGGGATTTATCAAGGCGAGAGTCCGATCTCTTGTCAACGGAACTCCTGAATCCCCGATTCCCGATTTCCCGATACGGGTAATCTTTTGACACGTGGCCTCCATTATTCAGATAGTCCAGATCTATCCCAGGGTTTCCACAATGGAAAGTCCCGATCTCTTGTCAATGGAACTCCTGAATCCTCGATCCCCGATTTCCCGATACGGGTAATCTTTTGACACGTGGCCTCCGTTAGTCGGATGGTCCAGATCTATCACGGGGTTTCCACAATGGAAAGTCCCGATCTCTTGTCAATGAAACTATCGAATCCCCGATCCCCGATTTCTCGATACGGGTAATATTTTGACACGTGGCCTCTGTTAGTCGGACGGTCCAGATCTATCCCGGGGTTTCCACAATGGAAAGTCCTGGTTCACTGGGGTTTTAACCCTCGGGTATCTCCTGACAGATCCAACAGCTGTCGGGTTTTTCAGTTGAGATCTAACGGCTTAGACAGATTCCTAACTTGTGGGCTCTCCCACGACTTCCTAATCGTGGAAAGATCCACGGTCCGGATACTCTCATGGACCTTGGGGATCTACGGTCCCGATCTCTTCGCTACCCACGAAGACACAGAGAAACCAAGTGGTAAGGCGTTTAACACCCTACTTTCTCCTACCAATATAACGGTCGTGTGTGACCGTAGATTTCCCGACGAGATCTCGTCTGTCGATCACCACCTATCAAGGTTAAGGCACTTAACACTCTATCTTCTCCTTCCGATCTGACGGTCATGAGTGACCACAGATCTCCCGATGGGATCTCATCTGTCGATTCAATACTTCATCCTTATGCTGTCATCTCGGGTTTTTCAAGAAGGTCATTCCTCTTCGTGCAGGGTTACTAAGGCCTTGCGCCTTCACATTCTCTTTCCCATTTCTTGATGGGATTTTCAAGGAGGGTATCTCTATGGGGAGGTTTTTACCCAGGGTACTATCTGAGGCATATAAGGGGTACCTTTCTCCCACGAATTAGACACGCGGTCTGAATTAGGTCGGTAAGCATATAAATAGCGATTTATGAAGACATAAGCCATACATAGTCCTTCCATTATAAACATGCATCTACCAATATTGATCAAAACATCATACAAACCTTCTTACAATGAAATCATTCACAGTTTCACAACTTATGGGCATAATCATCAGAATAAATATATATATATATATTTCAAGATTCCATAGGAAAAACACTTATCAGAATTAACACCAGGGGTCAAGCAACTGCTAAGAGGGGTGCTCGTTTCCACCCAACCGTAGGCTCAGTGACTCCCAACAGATTTACCACTAGCCACCCCCGAGCTAAGACCACGATGATGTGAGACTGCGTCTTTGTTTTCCAGTGACCAGGAGAAAAGGTTACTCTCCTTGCTCTCTGTTATCACTCATTCTGTGTATTGCCAGAGTTCCCTTTCTCCCCTCGCGTCTCTCCCCAATCGCTTCTACCCCACGCCTTATCCTCTTGCGAGGTTGCATGTGGAACGATTTCCCTCGCACTGGTCAGTCATGATGGCTCTACGGATGGGCGGTTCACCTCCCCATCCCTCATTAACTCTTGAGGAGCCATCAACCTGCCAGCCTGCGAGACATTTAATTCAAGGCCAACGAGCCGCTTTTGGTTCTCCGGGCCAGTGAAGTCCAAATACGGTATCACTTCTCGGTGGAAGTTAATGCCACCTTTCCAGGTGCCTTCCACCGCCATCGTGGTCTCTTTTTCTTCACATCCCCTCTCAGCAGTCCTGCAATAAAATTCATAATGTTATTCACATTCATTGACCTTTTCCTCAAGGTCCATTTACATCACATATTCACATTTATGAGTTTTCCATAGTTCTTGGCCAGTCCGGTTATTTTTACAAACTGGGGGAAATAGGGTGTTACAAGATGCCTTGTAAGTGAAGTGATTGTTGCCCCAAAGTTATAGTACTTCTTCGTGTGAGTATACCTGCCCGAGACATAAGAAAATCCAACTTGCAATGATATATGTTAGTGTGGATAAGCAAGTTAATCTTTTTTTCCCTAAAACATAGATGAAAGTGTACATTAGGAAATAAAACATCTGAATCAATATACAAAGATCTAAACTAGTTAAGCAAATCAACATCAAGATTAACAATGAATATAGGCTGAAAAATGGCACTTTGAAACTAAATAAGGCAAGTTGTTATAGAATGTATATTTCTGCAGAAAATTGCAGCCCTATGGCTGTAGATTTCAGTCACTTATATCAGAAAATTGCACCATCAAAATATGCCAACAATTATCCCAAAATATGTGCCTTAATTAGTGGAGTTAGTGTGCAAAATTTAGGAGCTAGTCTAGGGTTAGTTTAGGAGTTATGGTTAACAATTTATCTAGGTTAGGGTTTGTAAAAGAAAGTAAAGTAGTGGGAGAGAGGGGACACTCTAGTAGGGGGAGACTCCTCTCAATGAGGCAAACCAACTCCAAGCAAGAGACCTTTCAAAAGATACAAATTCAGGTTTCCCAAGGCAACGATTTTATATCTCCAACGCAAAAAATATATGACTAGTGCCTTTATTATTGGGTTAATGGAGTCAAATAAAAGAAATATCTAGAAAATATACCTTCCTGGGGGTGTAATCCCTTTTACTTCTGAAGGCAAATTTCTCTAGCTAGGGTTTAAGCTAATAGGGTGTATTCCCTTGTACTTCTCTTAGAAAGCCCTTTTTTAACCAATAACATGAAGCATGAAATGATGAAGACTATGGTGGGGGTGTATGCCCTTATACTTTCCACCTAGCTCCTAGAACGACAATCCTTGACTTGAAAGAATGATAGAATAGGAGTAAAAGACCATACCAAAATCAAGAAACATGCTAAGTTAATCAACAATAAAATCTAGAAAGCATTCATCCAAGGCTAGAGCCTCACTCCTCCATCAACCATTCATCAAGATATCCATAAACAAGTGCACAAGAGACAAATAGAGCCAAATATAGCGAAAATTTCAGACCAATACTTCTTGATTTTGATAGCACATCGATAGGCAGATCCCAGTGATGAAATGTCGAGGAAATCCATTTCGGTTTGGTTGTACATATGTAGAGCCCCGCGATATTTCAGAAATAGATGTCGCTTAGAGTCTTTGATACCCATCTTGGTGCGCAAGGTATGGAAATTATTTTTGAACTTTGGCACTGTTTGGCCCCTCTCTTGCTGCATTGTGGTCCCTCTCATGTATTGATCGCCATAGTTATCAACAGGGTAATATTGTTCCTTGACCGCATCCAAAAAATAATCCCAAGTGGGACCGGTCCAATATATTCTAGACTCCTGTATGGAAATTTTCTCCCAGTAATTTTCCCACCAATGTTGGACATGGGGGAGAGCCTTAAGGAGTGTGAAGGTGATATTTTCCATGTCAGAGAAATTGTGAACATATAAATAACCTTCTAGCAGATTTAATTATTTTTCTAGTGCATCCACATCTATCTGCCCTTGAAATATGAGAATATCAAAATGAACTTGTACCTTGAAGGGCGAGGTGCCTCCAAAGTGGCCTCTTGATGAATAAGTGCATGTTGGTATCGACAGACATTGAAGGACATGGGAAAAATTCTCCATTATTTCGTCCCTCTATCACGTGAGAGATTGCTCAAGGAACAAATTAATAGAATCTTCTGCTCCATCGTTTTTCTTTTCTTCTACCATGGAGGGTTTATTGGGAGTGTGAGAGATATTTTCCTCAAGAGAGACAGGATCGAGACCCAACTTTCTATATTCATACCTCGTCGGGGACATGCAATGAAAAATGATCAAGAGCAGTCTGCTCTAATACCACTAATCTGGATTATTTTCGACACGAAATGAGAACAAAGATATAACATAGAAATATGCATATATATTGCAAGAGAGCCAATAATGTAACCGAGATATATCAGATATATAACAAGAGGCACATATATACAGTAATACACAATTTTTATTAATGAGCAAAATGTACAAAACTGTAGAAATATAGAGTGAAAGACTCGCTAGAATGGTGACAACTTATCTTTGAGAAGAGATGTGATAGATACTCACATTTGCAAGATTATGATTGTTACAATGAGGTTCCAAATACATTTTTAGCATAAAGAAAATCCAAAACCCTAACCTCGGAAGTTGAAAAACCAACAGTTTTGTGGACCCCGTTTCGGGTAGTTTGGTGTATCAACTTCCTGGGGGTGTAACTTTGGCATACAATCTCTGTTTGGGGCGCACAATATCTTGTTGGAAAGGTATTGAAAAGGAAATTCATATTGAGGGCTCAATAAAATACTTTGGCCATTGTTGAGGTGTCTGATTGTGAAAAATCATTGTTTAGGCCCTCAAAATGGACTCAAAAGTTTAGGAACCGAAAAACTACTAAAAATTGTAAGTTGCCAACAAACTGTTTTGATCCAGTTGGAATAGGTGGGTGGCCACAAATATCCATCTGGATTAAAGTTTTCATGAGATTTTCCTTGGAAGGGAAATAAATCCAACTCATAGGTATCCAATGGAATCCCTCTAAATTATTAATATCTAATAGCATGAAAAATTTTCTTAAAAGGGGACACCATGGTGTAATTTCACAATCATGCTCACTAGATGTTCAAACATCTATGCCCTTTCCTCCTATGGATATCTAAAACATTATATACAATCATTCCAAGGTATTTGGAGAGATTCCTAAAGGAATTCCACCTACTAGAGATCATGTCCATGCTAATCATTTGTAATTGGGAAGTGTACCACCTAACAACAAACCTTACATATACCAATATGCATAAAAGAGTGAGATTGAGCATATGGTTCAAGAAATATTAGAGGATGGCATCATTAAACCTATACAAAGTGATTTATCTTCACCAGTGGTTATGGTTTATATAAAGGAAGGTTCATGGTGTATGTATCTACTGACCATTAAAGATAAGTTTCTTATTCCAGTCATTGATGAAATATTAGATGAATTGCAAGGATAATTTTTTTTACCAAGTTGGATCTTCATTCTGGATATGATAAAATCATAATTAGGCAAGAAGGAATCCCCAAAATAGTCGTTAGAACACATGAAGGTCATTATGATTTTTTGGTGATGTCATTTGGCCTTACCAATGCACCTTCTACATTTCAAATACTGATGAATTATATTTTCAAACCCTTCCTCATAAAATTTGTGTTAATATATTTTTGATGATATAATAATTTTCAACAAATTTTGGGAAAAGCATGTACAACATGTTCAAATGGTATTAAAACTACTGGAATATCAATAACTATACGTAAATCCTTCCAAGTGTGCCTTTGGGGTTCAGGATGTGGAATATTTAGATAATATTGTATCTCAGGAAGATTTCAAAGTGAACCCTAACAAAATCAAAGCTATAATCGAATGGTTGATTCCAAAAACACTTGAGGAATTATATCACAAGTATGATTTTGGAAATTTCAGAAAACACTTGTTTTTGGGAAAAGTGCGCACCTCTCTTGGGTGTTAGTTTTCTAGGGTGTGTGAGCACCCTCTTGTGTGCTAGGTCATTATGGTGGTGGAGGTATTTCTCTTGAAGATAGAAAATAAATGGATGGGTTTTCTTCCCTTGTTGAGAAGGGTTTCCCATGATACTTCTTGTGTACTTGTGCATGGTGTTTCTTCTTGTGATCTTGGTTGTTGCAAAAATTGTTTATGGTTTAAGTAAAATGCTAAAAATGGAATGAACTTCATGCTTAAGCCTAGATTATTGAAAAATCAACAATGTCAAATCAAGTATAGTGGCTTTCATGGTCACTTTATATTAATAGCATGTAAAATTTGCAACCATTGTAACATATTTAAATGTTGAATTTAGAAGTAAGGTGGTAGACCACCTTAACCACTTAGGAATGTGTGAGAAATAAATGTATCACTAAAACATTAATAAAAAAGAGTTATCTTTATTATGCCACTTACACGGGATAGACATACATGAGCGACTCATTTTTAAATGCCTCATCTACCATGAGATCAAAGAGAGATACCACAACCTATTTTGGGACTTGAGAATCTCCCTTTCCACTGCCCCAACTAGAGATGCCTTTTTCCCTTCATGAAGGAAATATTTGAGCACAGGTCTCAATGTCCACATTCCCTATCTTAGATGAATTCCTTCAAGAGGATTATGTAGTATTCTAGATATAAAATAGTATGCAGAACAAAAATAATTAGCAAGAAATGGCAGAGAAACAATGATATAACTAGAACAATATCACAATAATACCAGAATAACACCAGAAAGAGAACTTTGATTACTGAGAGCAATGTTCACTTTCCTCTTGGAGGGGGAAACCTCCAGTGGAGTAGAGATTTATTACAATAATATCCAAGAGAAAACTTCTCATACCCTCTATTCTTATTTATACTAAATCTATCTATCCAAAAGAACAATCTAGAGGAAGATCCTTCTAGAAGCAGAAGCTTCTATTAGGTCTTCTTACATTTGACTTATTCCTCCTTATTGCTAGGCCTTATTAATATTGACCTTTATTACATGGAAATATATTATTCTACCACATGAGGGGTTAGTTATGTTAGGTCCCAAACATGCCCTCCCCCTTAAAATCAACATTGTCCTCAATGCTTGATATGAGGAAATTGCTGCAGAATGTTAGCGGGCTCCCAGGTGGAATCTACAGGAGTTGTATCTTTCCACTGGACTAACACTTCCTTGATGGTACGCTAACAAAGATGATGCTCTTGCTGGTCCAAAACTGCTTGTGGCTACAACCATATGGATCCTTCTTCATCCAACTCGAGAAGGTTGGTTTGAGTTTGACACTTAGTTCCAATCACCTTTTTTAAGGAAGAGACATGAAAAACAAGATGGAGATTAGAATGTCTGGGAAAATATAATGATAGGCCACATGTCCAACGCACTTGAGAACTCTATAAGGACCATAAAATTTGGGCGCCCTTTTCTAACAATGTTCAGCCTTGAGTGAAGTTTGCTTATAAGGTTGCAGTTGAAGAAATACCTAGTGTCCTTCAAGAAATTGACGTTCTGAATGACCTTGATCGGGGTGTTTCTTCATGCGATTTTGAGCCATGACCAAATTCTCTTTGAGGTTACAAAGAATAACCTCACAAACTGTAAGTGTTCGGTCAACTGCCTGGACCTTCGATACACCTACCATGTAGGAGAGAACATAAGGTGGATTTTCTCCATAGACTGCTTCAAAGGGAGTCATGTGAGTAGTTGTATGGTAAGAAGTGTTGTACCACCATTAAACTAATGGTAACCATTGAGCCCATTGATTTTTCCTTTCAGAGGAAAAACACCTCAAATAAGTCTCCAAACACTTGTTGACGACTTCAATTTGATCATCAGTCTGGGGATGATAGGCGGTGTTGAGATGCAACTGCGTGCCCTGTAGTCTGAATAGTTCTTGCCAAAATTGTTGGTGAAAGCAGAATCTTGATCATAAACAATAGAATGAGGCATGCCATGAAGCTTGAAGATATGATCCATGAAAAGTTGAGCCACAGAGGATGCATTAAATGGGTGTTGAAGAGCACATAAATGAAAATAATTAGAAAGACGATCCACAACCACCATGATGACTGACTTATTTCCTGATTTAGGTAATCCCACAATAAAATCCATAGAGATGTCCCTCCAAATAGTGGGTGGAATCGAAATCAGTTGGAGTGTACCAGGAGGTTTGATGGTTTCTCCTTTGTTGCGTTGACAAACATCACATTCGGCTACAAAAGTGCTAACATCCTTTTTCATACCATCCCAGAAAAAGAACGTTTGAATCGGTCATAGGTTTTGGTAAACCCTTAATGCCTAGCTGTGGGAGTATCATGAAGCTTAGAAAGCACTATGGATTTAAGTTGTGATTGTTTACTTAAATACACATGACCTTTGTAGCGAAGCTCATCATTGTGCCAAGAGTACCCTGGGGAAACTGAAGAGTTGAATTGCAATTGTTGGATCAGATGCGAGATTTTAGGATCATGTAGTCATTCTTGGAACACATCTTAGAGCCAATATGGTACAATAAAGGAGAGGGAGAAAATGGACCCTTCATCTTCATATTTCTGAGAAAGAGCATCAACAACCACATTTTCTTTGCCTTTCTTGGAAATGATCTCATAATCATAACCAAAGAGCTTAGTTACCCATTTTTGTTGCTCTGGGGAGGAAGGTCGTTGCTCCAGAAAACAATTGAGGCTTTGATGATCTATCTTAATTTGGAAGCGTTTCCCTAGGAGATAAGGGTGCAAGAGATCTACAACATGTAGAATAGCCAACATTTCCTTTTCATAGATTGATGGGCCCAAATGGCGTTCTGACAATTGTTTGATGTTAAAGGCCAAGGGCCTACCTTCTTGCATGAGGACCACTCCAATTCCTCTTCCCGAGGCATCACATTCCAAGAGAAAGGTCTTTGTGAAATCAAGAAGGGCCAAGACTAGAGTAGTACACATAGCCGCCTTCAAATCTTGAAAAGCCTAATCCGTTGCTAGAGTCCAAGTGAAAGAATTATTTTTAAGGAGAGCTATGAGAGGGGTCACAATCTTTCCATAATTCTGAACAAACTTGTGATAATAACATGTTAAACCCAAAAAACCACATAGGCCTTTGACAGTCTTGGGGCGAGGCCAATCCTGCATTGCTTCAATCTTTTTAGGATCCACTCGGACACTAGCCTTACCAACAATATGACCCAAGTACTCTACTTCTGAGGTGGCAAAGGCACATTTAGAACATTTCAGGAAAAGTTGGTGCTGAGAGAGTAGATGGAGAATTTGATCCGCATGGGAAATATGGGATTCCCAATTTTTTCTATATATGAGAATATCATCAAAGAAAAATAAGACAAAATGACAGAGAAAATGATGGAAGACATGATTCATGAGGCTTTGGAAGGTGGAGGGGGCATTACACAAGCCAAAAGGCATGACCAAAAACTCATAGTGACCCTCATGGGTGCGAAAGGCAGTCTTGGGTATGTCAGATTCTTGCATACGTATCTGGTGGTAGCCAGAACGCAGATCAAGTTTAGTGAAGTACTAAGCACCACTTAGCTCATCCAAGAGATCATGAATGAAAAGAATGGGAAACTTGTCCTTGATGGCAAGATAATTGAGGGCACGAAAGCCAGGACACATGCACCAAGTACCTTCTTTCTTAAGTACCATGACCATAGGGGAAGAATAAGAGCTGGTACTGGGGTAGATAACACCTGCTTGGAGAAATTCCTGCACTATTTTCTCAATTTCATTCTTTTGGGCAAAGGGATGACGATAATGGTGAACATTGGGAGGAAGGCTGCCATGAACAAGGGGAATGGAATGATCATGAACACCATGAGAAGGAGGAAGTCCCTGAGGGGTGGAAAAAATAGCTTGATGTGTGGAAAGGATAGCTTGGAGGTCAGAATGCACAGAGGGTGTCTCAACGACTTGAATAGAATGGAGTTGAGCAATAATACTGGAGGGGACTTTCTTGAGGAGTTTTTCCATGCGATGAGAACTAATGATCTTAGGAGAACCAATTGTGAGACCTTAGAATTGATACCTTTCTCCCTCCTGTTGGAATTGCATGGTTAATTCCTTAAAATGCATAAGAATGGGACACAAATTGCGTAACCATTCAACACCTAGCATAATGTCACGACCTCCCATGTCAATGGAAACCATATGATATTTTAGGTGGTAATGTCTGATTTGAAGACGAACATTTTCACAACACCCACCACATTTCATGGACCCACCATTGGCTATCATAATTTGAAAATTATTGACAACACAAATATAGCAGTTGGTTTCCTAGGCAATGTGACGATGAATAAAATTGTGGGTGCTTTCACTGTCAACAAGGATGATGGCCTTCCTATGCTTAATATAGCCAATGAGATTAAGGGTTTGTGGGGTAGAGAAGCCGGTGAGGCCATGAAAGGAAATAAGTAGGTCAACAGGCTCCTGGGTAGCATCGGGAAGGGAGGGCTCGTCAATAAGGGGAACTATCACATCATCTTCAGGAACATCTTCGGAAATGGCCATAGAAGGTTTTTGTTCCTTACACTTGTGCCCCGAAAAATATTTTTCATCACAATTATAGCAAAGACCCTTCAGTTGGCGTTCAACCATTTCAACCCTAGTTAGTTTCTGGACCTCGAGGGGAGTAACAGGGGGGTTAGGATTAGTGGGTCGAGGGCGAGGAACAAAAGAGGGTTTTTTGTTCTGGGAGAAAACAACTTGTTGGGCCTCTTTAGCACGTGTAGTAGATTCCAACGACGTCAGAGGGCAGGCCATGAGAACCTGGGATCGGATTTCATCCTTGAGTCCATTGATAAATAATTCACGGAAGAACACATCGGACATGCCCTCTGTTCGAAAGGCCAAATGCTCAAAAGCAGTGATAAAGTCTTCAATTGTGCCTGATTGTTTCAACTTGGTTAAATGACTGAGATAGTGGGAATCAATATCAAAGCAGGCATAGATCTCTACAACAAACTGGGTCCAAGAAATATACCCCTGACGTGAATTCTTACACCATTTCCACCATTGCCAACGTTCAGGATCTAAATAGTGGACAACATAGCGAAGTTTGGCCAAATCATCAGTAATACCATGCAGAGAAAGATAATGCTCCATTTGAGTGACCCAATCCGTTGGATTGGAGCCATCAAATTTATTGACCTCTACACAGGGAAGACAGGGTTCACAATGAAAGGAGTTGGGTTGAAATGCAGAGACTGAGAGGAATCAACAACATAGGGTTGGTCAGATGAAGAAGGATCCGCAGGACGATTCAACAATTGATTGATAACAGACTGAAGGGAGTTAAATTGAGTTGTGAATTTGGCTTCCATGGTGTCAAATTTGTTCTTTACTCTTTCAATGCGAGAATTGTTAGAGCCAATATCAGATGTCATATGTGTTTATTAAGGTTGGTTGTCATTGATTCCAACCCTTGAAGAAAGCCCGGTAGCACAAAGGTTTGGGTAATGGACCCAAGTTTGTTTGATGTAAAGATAACTCATTATTGTCTTGTCATGGTTGATAATAAGTACAAATGGATGAACTCCAAAATGGTCCCCTTATGGTAAAATCCCTCACGAGAAGACGCTTTGCGGATTGAGTTATCCTATAAGTATGGTTAGAGAATCCATGATTACTTGTGGAATAATGAGATGAAGATAAGTGAATTTGTCATTGAAAATATCCTATATCGATAGTTCTTGTCATGCCATTTTTGGTGGTATGTGGAACGTCACATAACTCCTCACGGTTAGAGAGTTATGACCATGAGAAGTTGGAGAACCCAAGTTTGGGTAATGGAACCGAGTTTGTTTGATGGATAATGGTATGAGTTTTGATATATTTGTAGGTAATACTATTCTATATAGATATTACATGTCATTCCATTTCTGGTGGTATGTGGAATGTCACATAACTCCTCACGGTTTGAGAGTTATGGTCTTACGAAGTTGGAGAACCCTCATATGTCATCTAGAAGCCCCAAAAGGTCAGAGTTGTCAAAGTGATTTAAGAGATTTTAGAAGGTAAATAATAAAGTGAAGTGATGAGTGTATTATAATTCAAATTCAATACAAAATAAATTATTTAAATAATAAATTTAATGGAGAAATTAGAAGTGGGCTAACCCTAAAATAAGGAAAGTGGACAAAGTGACCTAGAAGATGTTTTTAAGGAAGCTACTTGGAGAGTATAAATAAGATGCAAGGCTCTATCATTTTAGATCACACTTGAGAATATTGAATATAGATAGGTGTCTGAGATAACCAAAGGATATATAAGCTGAATTTCAAAGGGAAGGTGAAAAAAAAAAGGTTGAAATTCAAGGGAGGATAAATTCTTTTGATGATGTTTTCTAAGGTATGTTATTTATAGGTCATCTCACCATTTTCACAATAATTTTTTGTCTAGAATGACTCAAACCATGAAATTGATGTGCCATTGAGGAAACATATCCAAGTATTTGTGGTAATAAATTCATCTTGTGGGTCGTTGTATTTTTGGAGTTACACTTTGTGGAAAATAGAGTTTGTGACTAGTCCTAAAACAAGTCTAAAACAAGTGTTTCAAGTAAAAATGTCATAACTTCTTCATAAAATATCCAAATTAAGTAAGAACAAATGTGTTGGTTAGAGTACAATATGTATTATTCTTTGTAACATTTTCAGATCCATTCAACAAGTATTTCATGCGGGGCATTCTCTACAAGGTCGATCTATAGAATAAGCCAAAATTAAGCAAGGTATGTCGTTTTTGCTATAACTCATTTTCTGAGAGGTTCCAAGTAGTGAAACCTGGAAGAATTGCATAAAACAAAATGAAGAACATTTTTTTATCATTTTCATATATTTATTCATTACAGGTACATAGTTATGATTAATTCAAGTTAGGGTTGTTGACTAATCCAAAACTAGTCATGTGAGACTAAAGAAAAGTTTGATGAAAATGTCAGTCTCTTGTTGTTAAAGTTAATGAATGTTTTCAGGTATGTGATCATATACACTAGGTCTATTACAGAGTTACAAATCATATTTGGATGATTAAATTGATGAGATCTTTTGGTTGAGGTACATGTTGGGTACATGGTTGAGACAAGTAGTTGATGAGTTGGAACATACATGAGGTGTATAGTTGATGATGTTGATACATATTGATGAGTCATAGTTGATGAGTAGTTGACACATGATTGGTACCTTTTGGTACATGGTTGGATGCACTTGTTTATGGTATAGGTTGATTATAGGTTGTTTGGTACAAGTTGGTGCATGGTTGATGCACTTGTTGATTACAGGTTGAGGTACAGGTTGATGCATGGTTTAGGTTTATTGGTACAGGTTTACAATGGTATATCTCACAGTGATAGTGTGACAATGGTTCCATCATTCTACTTCTACTTTAGGGCAGTTGGATGAGGCAAGGATAGGTGGTTGTAGCCACCTTCCAGTTGTAGCCGGAGAACATAGGGGGTTGTAGCCTCCTTCTGGTTGTAGTCAGAGAATAGGGGAGTTCGAGCTTCCTTTAGGTTGTAGCCTAATAAACAAGGGGTTTGGAGCCTCCTTCCAGTTGTAGATGGAAAACAAAGGAATTTGGTGCTTCCAATGAATGTAATCCTTCAAGACATATAAGAAAAAACATTTTGTGGTTTTCTCCCGCTTTGGGTTTCCACGTGAAACATTGGTGTACCGTGTATGTGTATGATTGTTCATTTTTTCATTGCTTATTTACTCCGCAGTTATTGAATGATAATGCTACATTGACATACCAATTGGATTATATGGTTAAAAATGATTATATTGTTGGAAGATTGGTTGTTGTCATTGATGTCAATCCTAGTCATGGGTTTTGGACTGTAGGATTGATGAATGTATTTGGACATGAAGGAAAATGCACATGTAGATACAAGACCCATGGATGGATAGTATACATCATGTTGTTTCCGGTGGTATGTGGCATGTCACGTGGATCCTCATGGTTGAGGAGAAATGAATTTTTGAAGATGAAAAAGTGAATTGAAGAAGGAAGTACATGTAG
>ML786511.1:293849-357560 GCA_009831015.1 Picea engelmannii | reverse complement strand
GTAGTTATGAAAAGACAGTTGTAAGCTTGAAGAAACAATTAGAATACTTTGAGAAACTAAGAGAAGAAACCATTTCCTTGAAAACTCTACTCGAAGAAGCAAGAAGAATAAGAGAAGTAAAGAAGGTCCAAATGATGAAGAAATAAGAAGATTGTGAGAAACTTGAACAAGAAGTTGCCTCATTGAGGAATAGCTTAAGAAACTCTCAAGTGACAAAAGACTTAACACATCTTGGATGGATGGGTGAAACTTCATACACAGAAGATGCAAATACAAACAAGAAGATTGAAGAAAGAGCTACACAAAAATTTGATGAGAAGTGGACCAGGATACCAGAAAGAAAGAATGATTACAAAAGAGATGAATATCCAAGAAGACCTCCTACCTTCAAGAATCAAATAAGCTTCAATCAATATGAAGGAAACTACATAAGAGTATATCATGAACCCAGATGGACTACATCACAAAGAAGACCACTTACTCCAAGGCATCAAAATTTCTTTCTTGGTCATTGTTATACTTGCAAAAATTTTGGACATAAGGCAATTAATTGCATAATCAATGAAAGGAACAAATATGCCAGAAACATGAATGGTGTAAATAGAAGATATGGAAATAATCGTGGATTTGTCAACAAAATTTATAATTCATTTTCCCCATTGATGGACAAAAATATTGTATGCTACAAATGTAATTATCTTGGACACAAAGCATGAGATTGTAGATATATGAATGAAGATGTCTCTATACCAACCACGGTATGGAGAAGGAAAGAGATTATAAACAATGAATATTGTCGAATAACATTAACCATTGAAGAATGTAAAGAAGAAGATGAATGGTACATAGACAGTGGATGTTCTTCACACATGATCGGGGATCAAGACAAATTCATCAGCTTGAAGAGAAAGGGTGGCAATGTTGCATTTGGAGATGACTCATCTGCCAAAATACTTGGAGAAGGTGTAGTAGAACTTGGAAAAAAAAATGTAAAAACAAAGAATGTCCTATTGGTTGAAGACTTTGATAAAGAAGACTTTGAAGAAGAATGTGAAGAAGTTGAAGAAGAATATGAAGAAGTCGAAGAAGAAATTGAAGAGACAAAAGTTGACTATCGAAAGGAATTAGTGTGTGCAATAGAAGTTATCATAAGAGAAAAGAAGAAAAACAAGAAACTACAACTAGAACTAGACAAGAAAAAAGACACTCAAGAACTAGAACAAATGATCACAAATTTGAAGGTTCAAATAGAAGAAGATAAAATAATTGAAGAAGCACTCAAAGAAAAACTAGAAGAAAAAGACAAGATCATTGGAAATTTGGAAGCACAGATTGACACATTAAGAAAGGATATTCAAAATGAAAATATGTAGAATAAATCAAAAGTTTTGGATGACATTATCAACAGTAAAAAATCTCATCATGACAAGTCCAGACTTGGATACAATCAGAAAGAAAAATGATCAAGCTCCAAAACAACAGAGCAAGAAACATATCCAAAAATCTATGTAGAAACAATCAAGGGGGATAGGAATATCTACAAGGAATATTACAGGGACACTCCTCTACCGAGAAGATTCAAATTTTAGAATCAACAACCGACAAATAGGCCTCAGGAAGAAGAAGAATTTATAATACTACCTCCTTTCAAAAGATCTTCAACTCCCAGGTATCAAACTATCTTTTTTGGTTTATGTTATGCATGTAATAATTTTGGACATAAATCTGTGAATTGCAGAGCTAACAACAGGAACACAAACAAATTTGAAAGTCATACACAAAGGGGTTATCCAAGAAGGCCTAGTGAAACACATATAAGAAGTTACAACATGTTTGAATCTTTGAGCACTGAAGTGGAATGTTACAAATGTAACAATTTTGGACACCTTACCAAAGATTGCAGAATGACAGTCCCTCCTAGAGAACCACAATAGAATAATAACAGTCACAGACAGGAACCTCATAAAAGGACATGGATAAGAAAGCAAGATCAGTATAGCAATGAAGAATGCACACTCGATCTACAAGCTAAGCATAAGAAACGTGGTTGGTATGTTGACAGTGATTGTTCAAAACACATGACAAGTGCTAGAGACATGTTTCTTACATTACAAAAGGAAAGAGATGGATTAGTCTCCTTTAGAAATGATGATTCAGCTAAAATCATTGGAAAAGACATAGTCAAAATTGGGAACAAGAATACCAAGGCAGAAAATGTTCTACTAGTAGAAGATATGAAACATAATCTTCTAAGTGTGAGTCAAATGTGTGACCAAGGTCGTAAAGTTACTTTCGATTCACAAAAATGCGATATAAGAAAAGAAGGTTCAAGAAAATTGATTGCTACAACTGCGAGAACTTCAAGCAAGATATATGTATTAAGTGAAATTGGAAATTAAAAGTGGTGTCTAGGAAATGAAGATGAAAGTTGGATATGGCACAAAAGAATGGGTCACATGCATTTTGATAACCTTGTCAAAGTTAGCAGAAGAGAAGCAGTTAGAGAAATGCCCCAGATCACGAAACCAACCAACACTTTATGCAAGCATTGTCAACAAGGAAAGAAAACAAAGACCGTGTTCAATCAAAAGAATATTCAACGACGAGACCACTGGAAATTGTGCATACTGATCTATTTGGACCAACTACAACAAAGGGTTTAAAAGGTGAGAAATACTTTATGTTATTAATTGATGATTATACAAGAATGACTGCAGTTTTCTTTCTTAAGAATAAGTCAGAAGCTTTTGAAAACTTCAAGATCTGCAAGGAAATGGTTGAAAATGAAATGGATTAAAAAATCAAATGCTTGAGAATTGATAATGGAGGAGAGTTCACTTCAAAGAAATTTATGGAATACTGCAACAGTTATGGAATAAAAAGAAAATTCTATGTTGCTAGGACACCTCAACAGAATGGAGTTGTTGAAATAAAGAACATGACAGTACAAGAAATGGCTCGAACAATGCTAATGGATTCCAAATTGACAGATATATTTTTGACACAGGCAATGCATACATTAGTTCACATTCAAAACAGAGTAATGCTCAGAAACAACACCGAAAAAACTCCGTACGAGCTATGGAAAGAAAGACCAACAAATGTGAATCACTTTAGAGTTTTTGGAAGCAAATGCTACACCAAAAGAGAAGATGGAAAAATGGGAAAGTTTGACTCTCGTCTGGACAAAGGAGTACGTGTTGGTTACTCAATTACAAGGAAATCATACAAGTGTTACAATCTGAGATTGAACAAAGTTGTAGAAAGTATTATGCAACAATTGATGAAACAAGCATACTGGAATCAAAGGAAGAAGAAAATGAATCAATGGAACAAATTTTTGAAGAAGAAGCAGAAGATGAAAATGAATTAGAAGAGGAAGATGAAGAGAATCCGATAGAAGCACAAGAGCAAGTTCAACAAGTTCCTCCAAAGACACCTACCAGACGAGTATAGAAGAATCATCCTTCAAATCAGATTATCGGAAACAAAGACACATGAGTTGAGACTAGAAGAAGAATCCATTCACTAGAACAAACACACCTAGCACTCACATCTACGATTGAACCAACCTATTTTGAAGAGGCCAACAAGGATGGATTTTGGAACAAGGCTATGGATGAAGAATTGGATCAAATAGAGGAAAATGACACTTGGGAATTGGTTCCAAGACCAAAGGATAAGAATGTGATCGACACAAAGTGGGTATACAGGAACAAATTTTACGAAGATGGACAGGTTACAAGGAACAAAGCTAGATTGGTATGTAAAGGATATGCATAGGTTGAAGGAATCGACTTTGAAGAGACATTTTCCCTAGTTGCCAGAATGGAAGAAATCTAATTTCTTTTAGCTTATGGATGCTCCAAAAATATCAAAGTGTATCAGATGGACGTAAAATCATCTTTTCTGAATGGGGAACTTGAAGAAGAAGTCTACATTGAACAACCAGAAGGATTTTAGTTGTTAGAGAATGCAGACTATGTGTGCAAATTAAAGAATGCCTTGTATGGTCTAAAACAACAGGAAGGTTTCAGAAAAGGAAGTGCAGACAACAACCTCTACATCAAGGTAAGTCAAGGTAATATTTTATTAATTGAAGTTTGTGTTGATGATATTATTTTTGGTAGTGACGATGACAAGTTAAGCTAGAAATTTGCAAATGATATGCATAATGAATTTGAAATGTCATTACTTGGAGAACTATCCTTCTTTCTGGGAATTCAGATACGTCAAAGCAACCAAGGAATTTTTATTTCTCAAACCAAGTATATCAGAGAAATGTTAAAGAGGTTCGGAATGGAAGATTGCAAACCAATTATCACTCCCATGCAAACCAGTTGAAAGTTAAGCAAAGACGATGATTCAAAGTCTACAGATCAGAGGCAATACAGGTCAATGATTGACAGCCTACTATATGTGATAACATCCAGACCATATGTAATGTAGGCAGTTGGACAGGTGACACGATTTCAAGCAACACCAAAGGAATCACATGTATTAGAACTAAAGAGAATTTTTAGATATCTCAAAGGAACATAAGAGTTTGGATTATGGTATCCAAATGATCTATCTCGTATTGCCTACATAGATGCAGATTGGGTAGGTTGTATTGATGACCGACGAAGCACCAGTGGATAAATTTTCTACTTGGGTGAGTGTTTAGTATCATAGATAAGCAATAACTAATCATCAATATCTCTATTTATAGCTGAGGCAGAGTATATTGCAGCAACAACATGTTGTACACATGTTCTTTGGATGAAACAAACTTTGACAGATATACAGGTTGAGTATGATGAGCCCATTCCAATCTATTGTGATAATACAAGCGCCATATGTATCTCAAAGAACTCGGTGATACACTCCAAGACAAAGCACATTCCAATCAATTATCACTTTCTATGGGAACAAGTTGCAGAAAAGAACATCAAAGTTGAGTATGTGGGCACAAAAGAACAAGTGGTAGACATCTTTACAAAATCACTTTCACATGAAGACTTTGAGTATCTTCACCAGAGACTCGGAGTTATTTCTACTCAAAAATGAATGATTTTGAATGCTTATCTTATATGTCTTATATGTACACGAGGAAGCACCATAAAGAGGACAATTCAGTCAGGGGGAGCAACCCCAGATGGAAAGATACCTTTGCCATTGATGACAAAGGGGGAGAGATTCATCAGATGCAGAGGATAGAGGCATGGCTCCAGGAGGAGCAATGGTCATAGATATGCAGAGGACATAGGAATTTTTCCAGGGGGAGCATGAGTGATATGACTTCAGTATTGCATGACATAATTTCAGTTTTGCATCAGAGTGTTGCCATCAATGCCAAATGGGGAGATTGTTGATTAAGGTTGGTTGTCATTGATGTCAACCCTTGAACAAATCTCAGTAGCACAAAGGTTTGGGTAATGGACCCAAGGTTTGGGTAGGACAAAGGTTTGGGTAATGTCCACGTAAAACACTCGTGTATTGTGTATATGTATGATTGTTCATTTGTTCATTGCTTATTTACTTTGCATTTATTGGATAATAATGCTACATTGATATAACACTTGGATTATATGGTTAAAAAGGATTAAATTGATCGATTACTTATTCACCCCCCTCTCAATAATCCAACAATATGTTCGATGGAGGAATGGGATTGATTGATGAACGCTTGGATTTATTGGGTGTGAGTGGTGGCCATTTGGAAAGGGGAAGTGTGGGTAAGGAAAAATGGATGGGTGGGACCACAAAAAAGGGCTTATAAGTGATAAGTACCACCACGATCAATGTGAGATGGGAAATATATTGGAATAGGCCTCAAAATAGGGAAACTGAGAAGAGGTTGGGTCCACTGAAACAAAAAGGATTAAAAATGAAGGGTATGGATGCAATCGAGGAGAAAAGGGGAATCCAATGGAATAGGTCACAAATAAGTGTGCCGACGGGAAGAATACTGCAGTGACGAAATGCCTAAATGATTAACAGGAAGAAAGGTGTAGTAATTTCACAACCCGAATGCAGAAGACATAGTTGCGCAACAATATATATTGTATGTTCTATTTTTGTTTCCGTCCCAAGGGTTAGGGTAATCAAGGGTTCTACAGACAAGGGTTTTCCCTGTGATATAGCTCTCTAATATACGCATGGGGTCCAACAATAGTTTTCGGCCTAATATCTCAAGGCACCAAATAAGTAGGCTAGACCATTCCCTTATCCGTACTATCCGACTACCTAGCTACTAGAGAGTATATTCCCAAGTGTTGTTCTTGGTGGAACTATAGCACTCAAGCGGTCGATCAATTTATCTATGGAGGGCTTCAGGAGATATAGGTTGATCTATATATAGGTGTTGTTTGATGCACTACCACTCGAAGGGGTACCAACATGGGTTACAAGGGTGGCCAACATATGTGCGCTTAAGTACCACTTGTATTTCCTACGTGTATGAACCCTGACCGCGGGTTTATGCACGTAACGACAGATCTTTGTAGCTTTAAGACACCATAATACGTCTCTACGCTGAAAAAAAATTAACCCACAATTTTCTATCGAGGAAGGTGCTCTGATGGCACTTGTAGTATTACAGATATAAAATAGTATGCAGAACATAAATAATTAGCGAGAAATGGAAAAGAAATAATGATATAACCATAACAATACCACAATAATACCATAAAGAGCACTTTGATTACTGATAGAAATATTCACTTGCCTCTTTGAGGGGAAACCTCCAGCAGAGTAGAGCTCTATTACAATAATATCCAAGACAAAACTTCTCATACCCTCTATTTTTATTCATACTAAATCTATCTATCCAAAAGAACAATCTAGAGGAATATCCTTCTAGAAGTGGAAGCTTCTATTAGGTCTTCTTACATTTGACTTATTCCTCCTTATTTCTAGGCCTTATTAATATTGACCTTTATTACATGGAAATATATTATTCTACCTGTTAGCACCGTGATTTTCATTGCTAAGGTTAGATGTTTATCAACAATTTTGCAAAGTCATGCATGTTAGCACTCATGTTGTTTTTATGCCTGGCATCATCTAACATCTCCAAGTGTCAGTTTCAAAAGGACGGTTTTCATTTATTATTTCCAGTTCCATTTGCAGTTGCGCACTGCAAAATTCTCTACGTGCTGCGCAGAGCGCTTTACCATGCAAAGGATTCTGTCATGCAGTGGATTTTCGTCGCACAAAGGATTTCATCGCGGAGTGGATGTTGTTGCACAAAGGATTTCGTCGCGCAGTGGTTTTCACCGTGCAATGGATGTTGTCGTGCATAGGATGTTGTCACGCATTGGATTCTGTCGCACATAGGATGTTGTCGCGCACTGGATTTTCTTGCACATAGGCTACAGGTCGCACTGCGAAAATGACTGGTTTAGTGGTCAACTTCAAGATCCATTTCTGACCAACTGGAGAGGAATTTTGAAAATACCCGATAATTTTTTGTATAGGACAAACCAAATAATAAAAACCTCTCTCATATTTTCAAAATCTGTCACAGATTGGGAGATTCTAAGGAATATTTGAGCCCTATTTTTCAGCTTTCATGATTTCGTGTCTGAGACATGTTTTTGCGACACGTATTCCAACCAACTAGAGATGAATTTAACGGAACTGAGAGAATTTTTTCTTTATAACAATATTAAATAAAAAAACCTTTCTCATTTTATAAAAATAGTTTGTTATCAGTGATATATGATGTCATATTTAACGCCTATTTTCCTAGTTTGTTGCACAATCCACTACGTTTTTTGCTGTAGGTTATTATTGCGTAGCAGACTTGCTGTGCAGGGGTGATAAAGTGTCCAACAGTGAAAAGGATGGCTCATCACAACCATATGGTCGAATTTGGATCATGATCAATGACTGTAAATAATATTTCGGTTACGATTATGATTTGGCAAAGTCGGGTTTTCTATTTTTAGTGAATCCGTGAAAGTTATTGTTCTCTTTCAAAGAAAACGGATCCTTGATTGTAGGAGAGAGTAGCTCAACCCTAGCAGCCAAGGGTGACATCATTTTTTATATATGGGGATCATTTTCATGTAAAAGAGGTTGGTTGGAAAATTTGGTAGACGATAGCTATTGAATGTAATCTGAAGTTTTGACCGAAATTTAATGCAATGGTCTTGTGATTTGATGAAAAGATTCTAGTTGTGATAGTTGGATGTATTGTGCTTCTTTCTTTGCGTACGTGATTTCCTGTTAGATTTATTCCATATCTTTTTCTGTCTATTTTGGAATGAATTATTGAACCCGCAGATTCGTTGTACTGTGCCCCTTGTTCGTGCCACTTAAACATAATGTTTTCCTCTCAAGCTAACTCTGAATTCATCCACAGTGGTGCTCTTGAGTTGCTTCCTATGTTTTATCCCACCACACATTACTGTTTACACTGAAGGATGTTTCTCACCTAGCCTCATCCTCTCAAATCCATTCATTTGTCTTGTCTTTTCCTCAAATCGACCCCATAGCCCAAGTCTTACTTTTCTACGCCAATATAACCAGAACCCACTTTATCATAGGTATTAAATCTAGCCATCGTTTTCAAAGTCATATCCTATGAGGAGACCGCGCCATTTTCGAGAGAGCCCTCTCCATATCTAAAAGGCTAGTTTCAGGTCTCAAATTTGTTTGAAAAAGTTACCTTTGTCGTTTGTTTATCAACTAAACAGATTTATAGAGTGCTAACATTCTAGCTCCATTGTTGTGGATGGAATTGAATGAAACTTTCCCTGGGAAGAATGACATTGTTTCAATTCTAAGGTCTGAGAAAAGAAAACACTTAGGCACATATTGGTTGTATTTATACTCTCGCGACTCCACACATAAGAAAATTAGTTTGAAGGTGATTCCACTGGAAGAGGAATCCATAAATTTAAATTTTCACTAGCGACTCCACTTTCAATGCAGAATCCATCTTCCAAAACATCATTGGAAACTCCATTGTCCAAAGATGGAGTATGTGTTGTTCAAGAATGCAGGGATAAAATTGGGTTTGCAGTTTGAGTTATCATTTGCTGAGTTCTTTTTTTTGTCTGGAGGAGCTGAAAGCAAGTTGCAGTCAAGAAGCCATTTGCTTGAATGGCTTCATTGGAAGTGTGAGATCACTTGATTCAACATTTATGCTAAAGCAAAGTAGGGTAGGTAGGAGTATGAATAATCTTTGTTCTACGAGCATTTCTTTTAGCAATATGCAGTTTTCATTTTTAGCTTAGTTTCATATTTCAGTTTGGAGCACATACAGTTTTGGGTTTTCAACGGATGAAGGTTACAAGTTACAGTTGGAAATTTGAGTTTGGGAGAAGCCCAATGGATTGGCACCTAGTCTACTGTTCTTTGCTACCTCATAGGGAGGATATCATCCCTGTTGGAGCCAACTGTTAGCACCATGATTTTCATTGCTAAGGTTAGAGGTTTGTCAACAATTTTGCAAAGTCATGCAAGTTAACACCCATATTGTTTTTATGCTCGACATCATCTAACATCTCCAAGGGTCAGTTTTAGAAGGAAGGTTTTCATTTATTATTTCCATTTCCATTTGAAACTGTGCGTTGTGTAGAGCGCTTTACCACGTATAGGATTCTGTCTCACAGTGGATTTTCGTCGCACAGAGGATTTCTCCGCACAGTGGATGTTGTCGCATAGTGGATTTCGTCGCACAATGGATGTTGCCGCGCAGTGGTTTTCATCGCGCACAGGATTTGTCACATAGTGGATGTTTCTGCGCATAATATGTTGTCGCGCAATGGATTCTGTTGCACATAGGATGTTGTTGCGCAGTGGATTTTCCTGCACATAAGCTATAGGTCGCACTGCAAAAATGATTGGTTTAGTGGTCAAATTCAAGATCAATTTATGACCAAATGTAGAGGAATTTTGAAAATCCCCGAGATGTTTTTGTCAAGGACAAACCAAATAATAAAAACCTCTATCATATTTGCAAAATGTGTCACAGATTGGGAGATTCGAAGGAATATTTGAGCCCTATTTTTTAGCTTTCATGATTTGCTGTCCAAGACATGTTTTTGCGACACGTATTCTAGCCAGCTGGGGATGAATTTAATGAAACCAAGAGAGGTTTTTATTTATAATGAGCTTAGCTACAAAAATCCCTCTCAGTTTATAAAAATATTTTTTTATCAGTGATATACGATGTCATATTTAACGCCTATTTTCCCAGTTTGTTGCACAATCTGCTGCATTTTTTGCTGTAGGTTATTGTTGTGTAGTAGACTTGTTGTGCAGGGGTGATAGAGTATCCAACAGTGAAAATGATGGCTCATCACAACCATATGGTTGAATTCAGATCATGATCAATGACTATAAAGAATATTTCGGTTACGATTATGATTTGGCAAAGTCAGGTTTTCTATTTTTAGTGAATTCGTTGAAAGTTATTGTTCTCTTTCAAAGAAAACAGATCCTTGATTCCAGGAGAGAGTAGCTTAACCCTAACAACCAAGGGTGACATTAGTTTCTATATATGGGGATCATTTTCATGTAAAATATGTTGGTTGGCAAATTTGGTAGATGATAGCTATTGAATGTAATCTAAAGTTTTGACCAGAATTTAATGCAAAGGTCCCGTGATTTGATGAAAAGATTCTAGTTGTGATAGTTGGATGTATTGTGCTTCTTTATTTGCATACGTTCTTTCCTGTTATCTTTATTCCATATATTTTTCTGTCTATTTCGGAACGAATTATCGAACCTAGGCATTCGCTGTACTGCGCCCCTTGTTCGTGCCACTTAGAAAAAATGTTTTCCTCTCAAGCTAACTCTGAATTCGTCCACAACGACATTAATGAGTTGCTTCCTGTGTTTTCTCCTACCACACATTACAGTTTACATTGAAGGTTGGTGCTCGCCTAGCCTTATCCTCTCAAATCCAGTCACCGAGTCATTTGTCCCGTCTTTTCCTCAGATCGACCCCATAGCCCAAGTCTTACTTTTCTGCGCCAATATAACCAGAACCCACTTTATCATAGGTGTTAAATCTAGCCATCATTTTCAAAGTCATATCATGCGCGGAGACTGCGCCATTTCTGAGAGATCCCTCTCCATATCCAAAAGGCTAGTTTCGGGTCTCAAAGTTGGTTGAAAAAGTTACCTTCATCGTTTGTTTATCAGCTGAATAGATTTACGGTGTGCTAACACTACCCACTTGAGGGGTTAGGTAGGTTAGGTCCCTAACAGATCATCTCATACTTCCTAGTTTCCTTATCTAAATAGGGAAACAAGTAGCATACAAATATCCATGATTCTTTTCTTTCTAGATTGCTATGATATCAAGTTTCCACTCAATACTCCCTCAGCCCCAAAGAGGTCAACCAACCTCCTTGTGACCCATGAGGTGTTCTTGGTCCTAGACATAATGTGTACACCAGTAGACCAACAAATAGATCAACAAAAATGTTCTTTGATTAGTTATGGGTGCACTTTGGGATACCAAGGAGCATCATCTCAAATAGGGATACCGGATTTCTCAATACATTTAGGACTAAATTGTGGGAGAAGATGAACACTGAGTTGAAGATATCTACAACATCCCATCCACATATATATGGGAAAACATACGTAGTCAAAAAGACTTTGGTGCAGATTTTGAGGGGTTACAATCAGACGTATCTGAAGACTTTGGATGAAAATCTAATTTGCATACAACACTCGTATAATAGAGCAGTCCACACTTTTGTCGGTAAGTCACCTTTTGAAACTTTCTTTGGATATTTTCCACCTTCACACTTGGATGTTTTATATGAACAACAAGGAGTGAAGGAGGACCTCACTAGAAATGCATTAAGAGAAAACATATTTTTTGAGAAGATTAGGAAAATCCATTTACAAGTACAGAAGGCATTCAAGAAGTCATAGGAAAAGTACAAGGCCAAACGTGATCAACATAGAACTGGTAAGTCATTCAAAGTGGGATATAGAGTTTGGATAATGCTAAACAAGGAAATACTATAAGGACCTGGTAAGAATATAAAGGCTCTACGATATGTACCTTTCAAGATATTGGAGAAGGTGGGAGATAATTCCTACAGACTCAGTATACCACCATACATGCACATTTACTCAGTAGTGAATGCGTAGAATCTAAAACTCTATGAGCCCTCCATGTTGGATTGGGAGGAGAAGCACATCCTACCTTTCATAGAGGAATTTACACCAAAGGCTCAAGTAGAGTTGGCAGAGAACACGATTTTTCAAAAGTGGTATAGAACTAAAATACAGGGACAACATGACCTTTGTAAGATTGGGCTTAAAGGACAACTTTCAGGCAAATAAAAGTGGTAATTGAGGGAGAAGGTAGAGAAAAAAAATTCTCACCTCATTGAATAAATATTTTGGGGACCAAAATCCCCCCTACATGGGGAGGTATGATCTAGATTGAATAATTATATTATTTTTCATCTATATTGATCCTTTCAGATTGGAAAAAGTTGGAGGAATCAGCTTGCTAGGTCATTTTAATGGAAAGTCCTAGTTTGGATAATTAGGGTTTGAAGCCTTCTAGAGCCCTTCCAGGAACTAAATGAATTTTTTTGGTGTCAAAATTTCACAACCTTATCTCGGTCCCCTTGACATTATTCTACACATCTATACCTTTCCAACAATGAAAACATCACATCAATCGAAGCTCGTATGCAAAATTTATGCATCCCAAGAGTTGGCCTACATTTTTGACCACCATGGTACGAGTCGATGCCACATTAGCCTCCATTACTCACGCATATGAGGCTAGCCACATATGGAATCTCAAGAAGATTCTTGAAGGTCCAAAACCTTATCACAATTGAGGGTTGAGGAAGTAAAAACCCTACCCCTAGATCACTATCGAGCGATGTTAAATACTGGGCCACTAGGAGGATAAGGGGTTCCATTATTTAGCATTGTGTTTGTTCCGTAGTTGAGCAGAGTACCTAGGAGTGGTACTTTTAGGGAATAATAGAGGATGATATATTCTATAGCATCCATACAGGCCATAATTTCAAAGGAAACTCCACAATGAGTGCCTCTTTCTTTGTACTTGCATTTGAAAAAAGAAGAGCACGACGACCTCACCTTCTAGTAGGGTTTTCTCCCATATTGGGTTTCATGGGTTATATCTTGTGTTTATTTTTGGATGGTGTGTGAGTATTTATTTATATTCTCTATTTTTTACATTTCATACATTTTAAGAAGAAAACTAGTAATTAAATAATCTGAGATACAAAGGAAATTAACCTTCATAGTAAAGATGTTAGTATTTTATTAGATATGTTGTGATGACCTATCCAGTGGAATGCCCACAATTGTTTACAGATCACCTAGTCATGCCTAAATTCACAAAAACATTTTATTATGGAGTGTAATGTCTCAAGTCATGGCATTGGTGCAGTTTTAATGCAATAATGAAGGTCCCTTACCTTTGAAATCCACCATCTTAAAGGAAAGAACTTACTCAAAACCCATTTATGAAAAGGAAATGTTGGCCATATTTCATGAAGTTAAGAAATGGTTCCCTTACCTAATAAGAAGGCACTTCAAGGTAAAAGTGTGTCATGATAAAAACCCATTTATGAAAAGGAAATGTTGGCCATATTTCATGAAGTTAAGAAATGGTTCCCTTACCTAATAAGAAGGCACTTCAAGGTAAAAGTGTGTCATGATAATTTTAAGTACTTCTTGGAACAATGATTATCTTCAAAATATAAACAAAAATGTGTTATAAAGATTCTAGGTTATGACTTTGAAATTATCTACAAAAAAGTAAAAAAAAATGTGGTGGCAGATTCACTTTAATGGAAAAAGACACAAAGGGATTACTTCATGCTATTTTCATTTTGCAATTTAATTGGGTAGAAGAAACAAGGATAGAATGGAAGCAAGATCAAAAGGTATGCAAGATCATTCAACAACTAAAAAAGGACCCAAATATATTAGATAAATTTGTTTGGAAGAATTATTTATCGTGGTGTCAAGATCTCCTATAGTATATAAGAATCACCAACTCAAATATAAGGTCCTTTTGGAATTTCACACTTCTCCTATAGGAGGAAATTTAGGGTTCTCCAAAAATTACCATAGGATCAAGAAGTATTTTTTCTGGGAAGGTATTAACATTGATGTTCAAAATATAGTTACTAAATGTTTGGTTTTCCAACAAAATAAGGGAGAGAAAATCAAGACCCTGTCTCCTAAAACCATTAAGCATACCAAGTCAATGTTGGGAAGAGGTCTCAATGGATTTTATTTAAGGTATACATAAGTCCAAAGAAAATAATTTTATCATACTAGTGGTGGATATACTCACAAAGTATGCTCGTTTTTCTCTTTTTCTCGTCCTTTCAAAGCAGGTATAGTAGCTATAAAATTCATGGAAATAATTCAGAAGCTACATGGAATCCCCAAGATTATTATAAGTGATAGAGATTTAAATTTCATGGTAATTTTTGGATTGAATTATTTTCTTGTTTGGGTAATCAATTGGCTCGCAACTCCTCTTAACATCCTCAATCGGATGGGAAAAATAAGATTGTGATTTTTTTTTAGAAGAATATGTTAATTTATTCGCATCTAATAAACATACACAATGGGTCAAGTGGTTTCCCTTGGTAGAATGGTGGTTCAAAAAGGCCTTCCATACTTCATAAAAAATGTCCTTGTTTATGACACTTTATGGATATCCTCCTCCATCCATCACATCACCCTTGAGAGGGAAAGTGAAGGTTCAAGTAGCGGTGGACCACATAGAACACAAAAAAGAGTTTCTCCAACTATTGAAGGACAAATTGGATATTACATAAAATATAATGAAACAACTAGAATATCATCATTGTAGTGAAAGAGAATTTGAAGTGGGGAATTTGGTATTTTAGAGGCTACAACCATACAAATAGATATCCCTCGAACAACAAAATAAGGACAATAAATTATCACCCAAGTACTATGGTCCCTATAAGGCATTGCAGAGGATTGGAAGTATTGATTACAAATTGGAGTTGCCCCCATATTCATGCATAGATCAAGTCTTCCATGCTTCTTATTTAAATAATGAAATCACATACAAGATCCCAGTTAAGAATATTTTACCATCAATTAATGAAGACGGGAAAATCATACTAGAACTAGAAACAATCCTCAAAATAAGGATCAAGCAACTATGAAATTGATAAATTACTAAGTACATCATCTAGTGGAAGAACCTCCCAGTAGAAGAGGTGGCATGGGAAGATGATTTCTTCACACATAAAAATTCACATCGAATCAGTGTTGAGGGAAACACTTGGTTGAAAGGGAGGGGCATGTTAAACCCTAACTATTGAGTTATTGCATTTCTATTGTTATATTAGTGTTGTATTGATTGGTTAGCTAGACCCTTTAATTTTAATTATATTATTTGTTTCCTATATACCAAGGAGACCTACTTTTAGAGAGAATCTCATCTTGTGCATTTGTTTTATTGTAAAAGTAGATTTCACCCTCAAAGAGGCTTCTCATTAATTCGTCTATCTCATTATAAAGGTGTGGATTTACTTCTCTCTCTTTTTCAATGCTATTTAGGTGTTTGTTGCATAACAAAAAATATTTGAACTCTTTCCATTTAAATTATTGATAACAACCATTTCCTTTTCTCTTGCATCATACTTGAACTCCTTCCACGTTACCATATCTATTACTCATTATCTTTTGTACAGCTTACTATGTATTGTACCTAGAATTTCCAAGAACAACATAACCTTAAGGCATGATAAATCCCCCCCCAACCACTCAGGTTCTCCCTCTGCCACTTTCATGAGGATTTTGATGTAGATCACCTTCTCTATCTTAAATGACTTTGATTTTATAAAAAAGGCCTACACTTATGTAAATAGGCCCCCCAAAAATGGATGAAGCTTAAAAATTCTTAGTGATTAATATCAACTACGAACAATAACATGATTTGATATTTGTACAATTGACAACATGTTATGAGCCTAAGGGACTAATTATAGAAATCTAGAACTTTGAAATTAATATAAAATCTAAAACTTTGTTAGCATATCCTAGAATACTAGCAACAACAACAACATAAATCCATCAGTGATAACAACACATGAATATTAAAAAACCACAACACGGATAGATCACAACTTTATTGAGAAGGTATGGACACCAACTTAGACTCAAATTCAAGGGTGGTGTGTAAATTACTCTTGGATAAAAATAGCCACCTACACAGTACCTGCAATAACACATTCCAAAAAATACCCTAGTCTAACACCTAATATCATTTTTGTAGCTAATGATCCCATTTTGGTTTCTTTGTGATTTTCATGGTTAACTAGACTTTATATAAAATTGAGTTAACTAAAATAAAAGTAAAACTAACAAACATAAAATTTATCTTATCACAAATTCCATTAACTAATAGAAAATAATTAATGACAAAATGTTCAAAGGACCCACGGGGTACTAATAGCTAACACTGAAGTGGGTTATTTTAAACATCGTAATAATCCCCCATCCATGAATTTATTTTGCCCAAAGTAATTACAATGTTGGATATTGTACTATTTCAAGGAATTTGTGACCTTGTTGCTAGTTCAAGATTATAGGCAACCCATTCCAACCTTGCTATAACTTTATAAAGTCCAAGCTATAGAGGGATACATTTATCCACCCACTTACCTTTGAGATGCATTTTATTATAAGGTGTATTCTCAATAATACTTAATCTTCAAGTTCAAAATATCATTCATTGCGGTGTTGATCTTGTTGGGATTTCATCGTATATTCATCCAATTTGAGGTTATCCTTTGCTTGCTTCATTATCTAATGGTTTTCCTACAAGGATCTCTAGCAAATGGAATTTGAGTTTCTTCGATGGTCAATCAATCAAAAAAGGATGGTCACGACTCATAATTATAAAGACCCTTAAATTGAGACATTCCAATGGATATGTGGTATGTTGCATTTTACCAATTCTCCACCAAGTGAAACCATGTTGGCCAGGAAACTTCTTGTCCTAAAACATAGTTTTTAAAGTAGCCTTGTAAAATATTGTTCACAAATTTTGTATATCCATTTGTTTGAGGATGATAGTTGTTAATTGGCATTAAAAGTATTACAAGAAATCCAAACAATGAATTCCATAAGTTGTTGATGAATGTTGGGTCCCGATCGCCGAAAATAAATCTTTGGAAGCCCATGCAAACTATCGATATTCTACATAATCAATTCAACAACCTTTAAGTCTTTAGTAATTTTATCCATTGCAATAAACCATCCATACTTGGGCAATTGATCAATCACCACAAAAAATAATGTTTTTTCTCCTAGTAAGGAAACTTGAAGTCCATTCTAAAGGAAGGCCACTTTTTACTGAGATCGGAAAAAACAAAAACAATGAACTTTTTTAAGAATTAGATTTATTCTTTTAGTTTCCACATGATACAAAAAAAATCATATCTACTTTAATCCCCTTTCAAAACAATTTACCACCTATAATGTAATCGGTATTAGAGGAAACATCAATATCAACAAGTCCTTATCAACCCTTACATAATGAAGAAAGGAAATTAACCCCTTCAAAAACCCTTTGCTAATGAACTGGTAGTTGTCATGGGTGAATATGTCATGCCAATAAAACATGCATTAAAAGGCCCCCACAGTAGGAGTACATTAATAAATAAGGTCTTGAAATTTCCTATTTTAAGTTGAGGGTAAATACTTCATCTCAATAAGGCACTCAATAATTTGTTTCAAGATTTGAAAGGCCTTGAATATGAATGGAATTAGATTAAGAAACTCTCGTTAAATTTAGAGTTGGGCCAAGAGAAAGGTGATTCTTATAAAAAATAAAAGCACGTAAGAACCAATAACTATTCACTTATTTTTGTGTCTTTTGAAGATCTTGTAACATCACACCAACTCCCTATTCTTTACCATATTCAACAATATCTCTCCTTCCCATATTGGTTTCACTGTAGATATTGCTTTTAGTTTGGTGGGCAAGATAAGGAATATGCAATTAAAATTTTCAATTTTTGTACTAAACTTAAAAGTCAAAACTTTGTAATTTTCTAACCTACTTGGCTTGTGGTTCACTGATGTAGGAGCATCAATGGCAAGCGTGCAGAGGTGGGACCACTCTACATGTGAGAGTTCTTCCAAAACTTCTACGTGGGCAGTTGCAACCGATCTCAAAATGCACCTCCACTCAGCCTCGGAAATTCAACTTTGGAGGCACGCTGGAACCGATGCCGAATTTTACCCTCTGAGGCAAAGTTTTTAAATTGTAAACAAAGTAGGAGTTCTACTTCGGCTCTGGAAAGCGACTGAACTAAGATAGTGTAGGATGAATTTTAAAGTAGGCAACTAGCCATGGGAAACCCTAGAAACAATTTTGAGTTATGTAGAAGTTTGTACACCCAGTTAGAGAGAGTTGGAGTACAGAGAGAAATCAGTTGTAAGAGAGAACTGTGAGTTAGCAAGAGATCTCAGTGTTTTGAGTGACTGTAGTTTTGAATGTATTCTGTAGCCATTGGGAACTTGTGAATAAAATAGAATGGAAAATTGATCCAAAGTTATGGTGTGTGGATTGTGTGCATTTTCCTGTCATTTTCTGTTTACATGAACAAGTGGATGGAACTGTGAGTTTTTCCAGTTTCAATTGTTTCTCTTCATTGAAGCTCTGCAAGGTGTGCATCGAGCGAGGAGAGAACATCAAGAGATTAGAAGGAATCTCTCTGTGAGAAACCCCTTGGATCCAAGTTATCAGAATCCCTTGGACGCAAGGAGTGTGCGGGAATTCGAGGCCTACACAAGGTGAAGCTCAGGAGGGATAACGCTTCGGAAGGTGTTATCGAAATACAGGAACTCATTCTCTGGAAGGAACGAAGACCGAGTCTTCGAAGACTTAGAAAATCTTCTAAGTCTGAAGTGAGTAAAATCTCAGGAGGAAGAATGTCGTCGAGCGTTGGATCGCGGTGGAGAATCCCGCGGACCGTCCGATTTGAGGTAGGATCACAGACTTTAACACTGTGTAGATCCAGGAGAGGAGGTCTCAAAGATCTAAATGAACGGTGGAGAACTCTCGAGGAGAGTCGCGAAATACCGCAAGTCGTTGGATCAAGTGGAGTTGCGAGGAGGTCAGTGGCGGGGAAGAGATATGACTATAGAGTTGGAGGGCATCGTGGGCCATTGATAAAGCGCCTCAAGATTTCGACATTTAGACATTTCGGTATTTCGACAACCGAGGGTTCGAAAGACAGAGGAGCGGGACCCTTGCATCGCGATTCCCCGAATCGCGAAACCCTGAAAGAGTGAACGCCAAGACTTTTTGGTGGTTCGGTATTTTGGCAACTGGGGGTTCGAAAGAGAGAGGAGCGGGACCCTTGCATCGCGATTCCCCGAATCGCGAAACCCTAAAAGAGTGAACGAAAAGACTTTTTGGTGGTTCGGTATTTCGGCAGTCGGGGGTTCGAAAGATAGAGGAGCAGAACCCTTGCATCGTGATTCCATGAATCGCGAAACCCTGAAAGCGTGAATGCCAAGACTTTTTGGTGGTTCGGTATTTCGGAAATCGGGGGTTCGAAAGATAGAGGAGGGGGACCCTTTCATCACGATTCCCCGAATCACGAAACCCGGAAAGAACGAACGCCAAGACATTTCGATACTTCGGCAACCGGGATTTCCAAGGAACATAGATATCCCTTGCACCCAAGTTTCGTGAAACACAAAAACCCGAAAGAATAGGCGCTGGGACATTTCGGCATTTTGGCAACCGGGAATCCCAAAGAGCGGAGAAATCCCTTGCATTCTAATTTCGCGAAACGAAAAAACCCGAAGGAACAGGTGCTGGGACATTTTGTCATTTCGGCAACCAGGGGTTCAAAGGGCGAAGGGACGGGACGCTTGACTTGTGAAGTCCCAGTCCCCGATAAGCACCCTTTTTGGCTTAGCGCAAGGTCACGACCCTTGGTCGTGTGCTGTGGGAGCTCAAGCTTGGTGCTTGGAAAGGTCAACCAAGCATTAGTGAGGGACCTGTGTGTTCGTTCGAAGGGTTCAAGTTTGGAACCAGAAGAACCATTTCAGCTCCCGAACCAGAAGATCTTGACCGGGAGGTCGCGCAGCCTTGAGGAGGAATAGGGGGTTTGCATCATGTGGTATCAGAGCCCCAGTTTTTCATCTGTAGACTTCAGGCAAAGGAGGAAAAGAAGGAGATAGAGAACTCAAAGTTGTACTCTGTGTGTGATAGATAGTCGACATAATGTCATCAAGAAGACGAGATCCGCCTTTAGCCAACCGTGTTGTAGAAAGGGAGATGCGAGAGCTTCACACCCAATTGGAAAAAATGGAATTAACACAGAGAAGAGCACCTGACGTTGGGGATGTCAGTGATGTAGAAAGTGAAGAGGTTGAGGTTGAAGAAGCTACAGGAGAGGAGGCTGCAGGAGAACGTTTGTTAAGAGCAGTTTCCAGATTGGGAGGCAGAGCTAAGATAGAGGTCCCCATGTACGAGGTAAATCTAGATGCTGAAGAACTATTGGACTGGATAAGGTCCATGGACAAACACTTCGACTATGAATATGTCGGTGAGGAGAATAAGGTGAAGCAGGCAGTCACCGGACTAAAATGGCATGCAACACTGTGGTGGGACGAATTGCAAGCTGAGAGGAGAAGTAAAGGAAAAAAAAGGATAAAGAGTTGGGATAGGATGATAGCCAAACTGAAGGCTAAGTTCATACCCAAAGACTACCAGATCAATCTGTTCAGGAAGCTACAAAACCTGAGACAGAAAGGGATGACAGTTAAGGAGTACACCGAGGAGTTCTACTGACTGAACATCAGAACTAGACAATGAGAGAGAGACAAAGAGAAAGTCGCCAGATATATAAATGGCTTGAGATATGAGATCCAGGATAAGCTCAGCATGATTTCAGTCAAGACTGTGGAAGATGCTTATCATTTTGCACTGAAGGTAGAGGAGAAGCTGGCCAAAAAATAGAACCACCGAGGAAGAAGTGAAAGCTTGGTCCCAAGAAAAAGCAAGGGATTTAACCGTGACATAGCACATCAGTCTAAGGATGAGGCTGAGAAACCACACAATCACTCAGAACGAGGAGGAAGTTCACGAGGGAGACAGAGTGGTGGAAGAAACTCTTCTAGAGGAAGAGGCAGAGGAGGAGTAAAGTGCTATAACTGTGGAAAGATAGGGCACATGTCTTGGGAATGTCTCAAGAAGAAGAAGGAAGAAGGAGAAGCTCACATTTCATAAGCACAACGAAGAGATGTTGAGGCAGAAGGAGCAGAGGATGGAGGATCCCTGATGTTGAGAAAATTTCTCTTAAAACCAGTGGCAGGAATTGAAAAGCCAATGCAGAGAAAAAGTCTCTTCAGGACATCTTGCAAGACTAAGGATAAAGTATGCAAGGTGATCATTGATAGTGGGAGTACTGACAACCTAGTATCCACATAGATTGTGGAGAAATTGAAGCTGAAGACAACTACACATCCAAGGCCATACAAAGTCTCATGGCTACAAAAAGGACACCAGGTAACAATCGCTAAACAATTTCTGGTTGAAATTAAAATAGGAGGATATAAAGATGAAATCCTATGTGATGTAATTCCCATGGACGTATGTCACATTCTATTGGGAAGACCATGGAAGTTTGACAGAAATGTCATTCATGATGGGAGGAAAAATACATATACATTGGAGAAGAATGGTAGGACACATATGTTGCTGCCAATGGAGGAGAAGAGAGTGAAAGAGGAAGCCAGCACAAGCATACTTCTCATGAGTGGGAAGGAATTCCTGAAACAAGTCAAGGAAGAACAGGAGATGCAGTTCGATGTGGTGAGGAAGCCCAGAGTCATCCTTACGAGTACATCAATGGATGATTTGCCTGAAGAAGTTCAGGAGCTACTGGATAATTTTGCTGATATAGTGGTGGATGAGCTTCCAAACTCATTACCACCCATCAAGAGTATCAGTCATCATATCGACTTGATACCATGAGAAAGCCTACCGAACAAGGCAACATACAGATTAACACCTTGAGAAAATGAGGAGGTGAAGAACCAAGTCCAAGAATTGATGGATAAGGGTTTGGTCAGAGAAAGTTTGAGCCCATGCGTAGTACCAACTGTGTTAAGACCAAAGAAGATGGAGGATGGAGAATGTGCACAAATTCAAGAGCCATCAACAAGATCACCATCAGGTACAGATTTCCTTTACCGAGAATGGATGATTTAATGGATTGCTTAAGTGGAGAAAATTTCTTTTATAAGATAGATCTGAAAAGTGGATATCACTAGATTAGAATGAGAGAAGGTGATGAATGGAAAACAACCTTTAAGACGAATGAAGGTCTGTATGAGTGGCTGGTTATGCCATTTGGCTTAACAAATTCCCCGAGTACTTTTATGAGGCTGATGAATGAAATTCTAAAGGATTTCATTGGCAAGTTCGTGGTTGTATATCTGGACGATATATTGATCTTTAGCAGGACTAAAGAGGAGCATTTGAGGCACCTAACGCTAGTGATGAGGAGGCTACAACAGGAGAAGTTGCTAATCAATTTGAATAAGTCCTCTTTTATGAAGATAAAACTCATTTATTTGGGTTTCTTGATCTCTTCGAATGAACTGAAGATGGATCCAGAGAAGGTGAAAACGATCAGAGAATGCCCGTCATGAAGGAGCATGTTCGAGGTAAGGATCTTTCATGGTTTAGCAAGTTTCTATAGGAAGTTCATTAGAGACTTCAGTGGGATTTGTGCACCCATGATGGATACAGTGAAGAAGCGACACAAGTCTTTTAAATGGACAGAGGAGGCCGAAAAGAGCTTCAATATACTGAAGGAGAAGATAACAGAATGACCAATTCTGGTCTTGCTGAATTTTGGGAAGACATTTAAGGTAAGATGTGACGCAAGTGGAGTTGCAATAGGAGCAGTTCTAAGTCAGGACAATCGACCTGTTGCCTATTTCAGCGAGAAGCTGAATGAGACTAAGAGGAAATACTCCACATATGACAAGGAGTTCTATGCCATAATTCAAGCATTGAAGAAATGCAGACATTATCTTGTCCCGCAAGAGTTTGTCTTGTACAATGATAACCAAGCTTTACAATTCATAACCCGACAAGAAAAACTGAACCAAAGGCATGCAAAATGGGTTTAATTTATGAAAATTTTTACGTTTGTCATAAAACATATTGTTGGGAATGCTAAAAAGGTTGTTGATGCATTAAGCATGAGATGTTTATCATGCAGGAATTCCAGGTGAAGACCTTGGGGTTTGAACACCTTAAGGATATGTATTGTGATGATACAGACTTCAAGGAGGCCTATGAAGCATGTACAAGCCCTGTACTGAGAAATAGAATTCAGTGGACAGAGTATATGGTTTAGGAAGGATTATTGTTCAGAGGAAATCAATTGTGCATACTAAGATGCTCAATGAGGGACAACCTTCTTGTTACACATCAATGTTACTCGATTTGATAAATGTCGCATGTTCCTCTCAACTGTCGTAAGTGTCGCATGTTCCTTACAACTGTCGCAAGTGTCGCATGTTGTTCACAAGTGTCGCAAATGTCAAACAAAGCATACTGCCATGATGACGACACCAAGGAGACACTTAGAATACCTCAAACACCTGATTTGGAGGAAGAAGGATGGTTAACTGGAGTCAAACATCTCTTGCCACCTAAAAAGAGTTCTCAAACTAGGGTTTTGAAGGAGAGCGCTCCCCTACATCAGCCTTAGGAGCACTGGTGCTCCCCTATAAGGTCTTAGGGAGCATTATAGCACCAAAATGCCCCTCTGAAGGAGCACTACCCATCTTTAGAGCATTGGCGCTCCCCTTGAGCCTCTTAGGGAGCGCTATAGTGCCCTGATGCCCCTTTTGAGGGAGCGTTGTCTAATCTGGGCAGTAGTTGGCCCGTTGAGGAGAATAAGGAGAAAATATTTCAAGTTTGGAAAGCAGTTGCATTCGAATTCCTGGTTCAATTCGAATATTCCTGTTCTAAGGAGGGAATTCCTCAACCTACCCTAAAGATACCTCAAGAGGTTAAACCTTTTCTAACCTATATAAGTAGGCTCTATGATGGTGGAAAGGGGGGAAGAATTGCAAGCATGAAACCTATGATCTCATAGGAAACACACGGTGAATTGGAGGAGAGTAATCAGTGAAGCTACTGTCATCCAGATCGTGGACCTTTCGAGCAAGGGTTAGACAAAGGGGACTTGACGAAGCTATCGCATTCGCATCCACGATTGTAAGCTACTTCTGTCATTGTTCTCATTAACATGACATGCTTGGCCTATTTCTTTCTAGTTTATGTTTAATTGTACATGAACTTATCTCTGATAGATAGATCTATTTTAGAGCTAATATCAATAGAGTAGGAAGTGGTTGTACTATTGTTTGTCTACAGGGCTCATCGAGGAGCGAAAGATTGGAGCTCAACTTGGAGCGTGCAGGGACAAACGTCGGTACAAAGGTACTTCTGTTCTCCTTCCTCCTCATGCATTAGTTTGTATAGATCTGAAAGGAAGTCAGTGTCCACGTTAAGCGTCTTTTGTCTTAAGAGTTAAGAGTCTAGCTCTCAAGAGGAGATCTACCTATCTGCAGGGAGATTTTTGTTCAACAGAAACTGACGACTCCATTGGGGAGTCCTCAAATCGAAACCTTTTTGTTTTGATTTCTCCTCATAGACCTTGTCTTACCCCTTAATTGTTTTCAGACCTGTTTCACCCCTTTTTTATTGATTTCATGACCTGATTGACTCCCTACCCCATTACACTCAGCTTGATTGTCGAGACTAGACTGCAATTTTTGGATTTTTTGACATTTTTAGGAGCTTTTTGAACCTGGTGCCCCTGTGGCTGTGTTAACAGAGTGCCATAGCTCCTTGAATTCCTTACACAGAGTGCTATAACTCTCCTTTCCCTTTACAATAGAGCGCCAACCCTCTTTTGGCCAAAAAACTTTCCAAAATTGCTCTTTCCAGGGTCTAATCTCTGTGTTTCACCTGCTGAGCCTCTCTGTGAGTCAATGCTTCTTCCCATTCAACTTTGACATCCCTCTTTCTGAGGAACAAATACCTTTCTGTTTGGATTTTGTAGCCTCTTTCATTATTTTTGAGTTTTTCTGCTGATTGGGAGTTCGAAACCAATGCATTTTTGTTCTCTCCTTTTGGCTGAGCGAGAAACTCTGGTGAAGAACTTCAGAAGCCTATGAATTTCTCCATTTAGTTTTAGTTGAGGTCATTGTTCTTCGACATTTCTCTTGGTGTGAAGTTCTTTGTTTTTCTTTGTTTTTTCCTTCTCTTTTGCTTCTTGTTTTTTATCGCAACAAGAGGGTGTATTGTTTGTACGAAACCTATTTGTGTTTATCTGAGTTTCCTTGATCCAAAAGGATAATTGGCAAGAAAAGTGTTGATTCGAATTAATCATTATTCACATACAAACAATAAAGAGACATCTTCATGATTGATTTTGCATATTAGAAGGTATTTTCAAAAAGTTTTAGCACCACATCGGAGTTGATTGAAAAAATTCATTTGAGGACATTCCTTATTAGTGCTTGTTAGTGAAAAGAACTCTCTCTCTCTCTCCCTTAAATAGATGTTTATCGAAAAGAAATGAATGCTTATCATCTTTGATGCATTTTTTGGAGACTGAGTCATAATTCCATCCATTTCACTTCCATGCACCCCTTTTTGAGTAAAGAACAACTATAAAATGAACGCTAATTAAAAATTATCTAGAACATTTTCTTTTCTAGGATCCTCCACCGACAGTAGACTAGGACTAGTACTTTGGATTAGGCTGTAAGCGTAACCCTCCAAAGTTTCCAAAACAAACATTAACATACTGAGCTAGGGAGAGTCAAATCCAATTGTTGTATAAGTCTGCCTGGGATCCCCCTCTCACACAGGGGTTACACACGAGGTCACATTCGGGAGAGCTACAGAGATTATCCCTCCGTGGTTTGACTGATTGTAGTGGCCAGATCGTATTATGGGGATCACTTAAAGATATACCCACAAGGTTGAGTGGAAGCCTTTCAAGTTTATTTCAGGCTAGATACCCTGCCCGTACGTTCGGATTGGACTATCGATTGTTCCCGCCCAGGGGCTGACTGCGAATTGGTAACCTTAGTGGCCATAATCTTTAGGGTCTTACACAAGGTGACAGTGAAGGGAAGTCTCATTGTACCTGGAGCAGACATTGGTCAAACTCACTCGGGCTCCTTGGAGGGTAAATCCACAATTACTGTGTGGAATCTTGCACCAAGGCGTAAGTCCGTTAAGCAGGTCACCATTGTAACTGTTCCACCATATCCCCGCCCCTTCTTGACTTGATCACGCGACGTTGGATTTCATCACCAACTAGTACGGTCATCGAGAGAAGGTCATGTTTTCTTGGTTGTGATTCTTAGATTCTATTAGCGTATGATGTTTATTTTCGGTAGTTGGCCATAGATCTTTTTCGCCAACTCTTTTTCACCAACATCGACCCACCACGTCGTTCGCAGAGGCTACAGGGACTTCCTCCAGAAAATATGGAAGGGAACACCCCTTTACCCCCTCATTCTATGGAGGAATCTCCTCAACAGAGCGAGGTTCAAGACACTACAACTTCCCAAGAAAAAGTTCCCACTCCTTTAGAGAATTTTCGAATTGTTTTAGAGTCTATGGAAGCTTTCTGCATTCTGGAGGGATATGAGCGACGTGTTCTCCAACTGAATTCAGTCGTTGAATTTGTCGTCGTCAATCCTTCTGACATTCCGGCTAGGCCTCATTCAAACCCTTTAGTTGATGACCCCTTTTGGACCACATACATTGTTCAAAGTCCACCGCACATGGTGCGAGATCTTTATGGAGCAGGAATAGGTGTCGACGTGCCTATTGCCTACACCGTACCCTTAAACCATTTTACCGGTACTACCATTTTTTCAGCCACACCATCCATTGGTCCGAACACATCGTCCGTTGGCCCAAGGTCTACTTTTTCTCTCCAGACGACCCATTCTACAATGGTCCCTCACATTTCGACCATTCTTGTCGGTAATGCGGTGGTTAGCCAAGCTACAATTGGCACACCTGTAACACTTAGACCTACATCATCACTCCCTTTTGGGTACAAAGCAATGAATTTTTCCGCTACCACTACTACCCAAGTTATGCCGGGAAGTTCCATACCTATCCAACAACGCGGAGGGACTGGTCTTGGTGGTCTTAATCTGTTCAGCGGTACCGGTCAGTCATTTACGTCTGGCTCTCAAATCTTGGGAACTCTACCTCAAGCTGGGGGGCATCCTCCCACCGGAGGACAACTTCCATTTGGAGGGCACCCTCATGATGGGGGGCAACCTCAATCTAGATCTTACCATTAACCATATGGAAAAAATGTGTCTACCACACCTAATCCTTGGAATATCCCTTTTCCAGGAAACCAACAATTCTTGGGGGGACAACTTTCGCATGCTCCACAACAACCTCCTTACGGACAAACGCCAAATCTAGCTTATAATCCTCAAAACCCATCCGGTTATCCTCCGCTCACACATGTTTCTCAAAACACCTCAAATCTTGTGTACCCTGGTCAACACCAACCTTATACAAGAGGGCCTACTAGTTACAATTATCCGCATAACCCAGTGTATGGCCCTACTGGTGTCCCTATGCCACACTAGTATTACCCACAGGTTAACCGAAAACTACCTTTCCTAGCAACCCTGGACCTTCCAGACTTTTCTTGGTTAACGAATGATCCTATTTTTCATTCTCCGGTTTGGCCAGCTATTCCAGCTAAACTTCCTTCTGATATCCCAAAATTCGACAGAAAGTCCGGAGAAGACCCAAACAACCACGTGATGACTTTCCATTTTTGGTGTTCATCCAACTCCCTCATGGATGATTCTATACGTTTGCGTCTTTTCCAACAAACGCTTACAGGCTCTGCAGTGAAATGGTATATTGAATTACCACGTGCTTATTTTCACGATTTCAACTCCCTTGCCATGTCCTTCCTCACACACTTCCAACTACCCATTCGATACGAGACGGGTACTGAACTATTGACCTCCCTTCGTCAGACAACCTCCGTACATATCTCTGATCATATTCATGAATGGAGACGACGACGAAGGCTAATCAAAGCGATCATTCCTGACCAATTATTAGCGGAATGGTTCACTAAATCACTGTTACCCCATATCGCTCGTGATGTTGCCATGGGTGGTGTAGTCACCGAGGAAGAAGCTATTGCTCGGGCCCAGTACTTAGATTTGGTTTATTCGCAATCTGGTACTTTGTACGAGTTGATACCGAATGCTACCCGTGCCACTAATGATCCATCCAAACCATCATCTACCTCGCATGCGGATGGAGTTATTGGCTCCGTCAAAACCCAATCTACTTCCCAGTCGAATGGAACAATCCAGCGGTCTACTCCGACGCCTGCTCCCAGTTCGATTGCACCCTCTTCTACCCCACCTCAAACTCAAGTCTCTGAGGTGAATGCGGTCCAATCAACCCCTTCACAACAACTTGGGGGCAAGAAGAAAGCAAGAAATAAACCAAAGAAAAACAACAACAATGAAAAACCAAAAAATCAACCGCAAACCCCTGCTATCGGGAAACAACCACAACGGAAATCGAAATTCCCATGTCTCATTTGTGGTGATGATCACTACACCCGAGACTGTCCATGTCGCGATGAAGTGGCCAAGATCTTTAAGGGAAATTCACAACCTGTTGTGCTTACTCAGCCTTTCCCACAATAACAATCTTTGGTTGCTCAAACCCCCACTCCAGGGGGCAGTTCCAACCAACCCCATGATGAGGCCTCGACAAGTGCCCACATTTACATGTTTAACAAGGTTAATCTGACCACTCGCACTGCGACATATGACACACTAGTTAAACCTGATAAGACGAAGACTACTAATGGTTCTTCGCCGGACCCGTTACCATCTTCCGTTAGTCCTCCGTCTGCTAGCCCTCCATCCGGGCCACTTCAGATTGAGAAACCTTTGTTTGACTCCATTTTACGCCCTCCTAAGAGCACTATCCGGAAATCCACCTTTAATCCTAGTTCGCGGGCTGCCCAAAACTACAACATCGTTGAAGATTTGGCTCAAGCACCGTGTGCTATGTCTGCTCTGGAAGTTCTACAACACTGTCCCAGCCAACGTAGAATGCTCTTAGCTGCCATCGGTGCTTTCGATCCGAAGTCATCAAATAACCTCATGTTTAATTCAGATGATCATCAACCCCGACTCTCTCCCCAACTAGCCTTTCAGATCGATGTTGTTGTTCACAATCAACAAATCCACCGAACTATCTTGGATGAGGGAGCCTCTACTTGTGTCATGTCTTTAGCTTGTTGGAAAGGCTTAAAATCACCTACCCTTAACAAATCCCCTACGATGTTACGCGCTTTCGATGGGCGAGGTTCTCATCCCCATGGACTGTTACACTCCTTAACCGTTCAGTTGGGCGGAAAAACTGTTACTGTTGATGTCGAGGTGGTCGATGCCCCCCTCGAGTACAACCTACTACTTGGAAGAAGTTGGTTCTATGCTATGACTTTCGTCGCCTCGTCGGTGTTTCGATGTGTACAATTCCCCCATCAAGGAAAAATTGTCACTATCGATCAACTCGATTTCTATACACCCGACGCTCGTGCCTCTGTCACCAAAAACCTTCCTTTTTTGGGAGACCACCCAGTTACGTATGAAAGCGTTGGTGTTGGCTTGTTAAAAGATTCCAGCCTTATGGGTACTTTCCCTACACCACTTCCACCCACCACGCATCATATTTCCACCGTCAATATGATCTCGACTATGCCTTATCAATCTTTGGAATCATTTGATCCTTGGATTGTACCTAGTCCTATGGAATTCGATGTGCTCGGTGACAGTATGCCACTTAGCCCAATCGAGGCCACATACGTAGCTATTCAATCTGCCTCTCCCTCTCCAGACAACCCACATTTCTTGGCACCTGATGCCTACTCGATGCCCTCATGGTTGGATTCCCTATCGTCCGCAATTGATTACATTTCCCAAATTTTCCCTTCCAACGAATCTATAATGGAAATGCTTAGCATTAACGACGTACCTTGGGATGATAACCATCATCGATCTTCTTTTCTTCCACCTCTGGAGGAAATTCACCAAGACACACACTTTGTCTTCCCTCCTGATGTTACCCATTCTCCACAATCTCCCATCCTCATACAAGATACTCTTTCTAAGGGGAATATGGGTAATATCTCTACCACGATCGTTATTGATATTTCGATCAAAGAAGGTGTTGTGGAAAACATTAACCTTGGTGCTAATTGCACACCTGAAGAAGTGGTCTCTTACACCGCTCTGTTTAAAGAATTCCACGATGTCTTCACTTGGAGCTACGAGGAAATGCCAGGGATTGACCCTTCAATCGTCGTGCACGAAATCAAGACTTACCCTGGCGCGAAACCTGTTCGATAAAATCTCTGCCCGGTTCATCCCAAGAAAATCGCAGCTATAAAGGCAGAAGTCGAGAAACTTCTAAAATCTGGCTTTATCTATCCTGTCCCTTTGACAGAATGGGTCTCCAACCTTGTTCCGGTTGCCAAAAAACAAGGAACCATTCATGTTTGTGTTGACTATCGGGATCTCAACAAATCTTGTCCAAAGGACAACTACCATACGCCCTTCATCGACCAAATCATCGATAATTGCGCTGGGAGGGTAATCTTCTCTTTCATGGATGGCTTCTCTGGGTATAACCAAATTGAAATCTTACCTGCTGATCAACATAAGACAACCTTTATCTGCCCATGGGGAAATTTCGCCTATCAAAAGCTACCTTTTGGTCTCAAAAATGCTGGTGCTACTTTCCAACGGGCCATGTCGTACGCTTTCCACGATATCAAGCATATCGCAGAACCTTACCTCGACGACTTACCTACCCACTCATCCAATCGATCTGATCACGTTGATCACTTACGGGCTATTTTTCTTCGATGTCGGTTCTACCGTATCCGCTTGAACCCACATAAGTGCATTTTTGCTATCGAATCTGGTCGATTCCTCGGTTTTATTGTCTCTAAAGATGGGATTAGGGTGGACCCCTTAAAAATCAAGGCTATTCTGGCCTTACCCCCGTCCACCAATTTAACCCAACTCCAAAGTTTGCAAGGAAAAGCAAACTTCCTTCGTCGTTTCATTTGTAACTACGCTGAGATAACTAAAGGATTCATGTGGTTACTACAGAAAAACACCCCTTTCATCTGGGTTGACATCGTTCAACGGTCATTTGATGCTCTCAAGCATGCTCTGACCCACGCACCTTTGTTACATCCTCCGGAGTATACAAAGGACTACATGCTTTACTTAGCTGCCTCCACTTCCACTATTGAAATGGTGTTAGTCCAGGAGGACCCCAACGGTGAGGAACATGTGATCTATTACCTGAGAAAGAGTCTATCCGGACCCGAACTCCAATACTCACATGTAGAGAAACTGGCTTTGGCAGCCGTTATCGCTGTCCAAAGGTTTCGCCATTACATCTTACTAGGCACCACCACGGTGATTGCGGACTCCAACCCCATGTACCATGTCTTGACACGTCAAGTACTTGGAGGCAAATACTCTAAATGGATCGTCATCCTTCAAGAATTCTATATTGAATTTACGAAGTCCAAAGCCAAAAAGTCCCTGGTGTTTGTGGAGCTTATCTGTGATCTCCCCCGTGCTGATGAAGACATCAAGCCTAGAGATTCTCTCCCTAATGAAACTCTTTTCCTCATCAACACCTCTAATCCTTGGTACGGATACATCCTCCTTTACCTCCAAACCCAACGCTTTCAGCCTAACATTTCTCGTGAAGAGCATCGACATATTCGCCACCATTCTCGTCGTTATCTTATCGTCGGCGACACCTTGTATCGCCGTGGTATTGACACTATCCTTTGACAATGTCTGATTCATGCAGAGGTTGAACACATTATGAATGATTGTCACCTTGGCGCCTGTGGCGGTCACCTTTCTGGGATGGCCACAGCCCAAAAAATCCTACGTGCCGGCTATTTTTGGACCTCGATTTTCAAAGATTGCATCAAGGCAGTCAAAAAGTGCCCACCCTGCCAAGTTTTTAACAACAAGGCACGAACCCACCCTACTACACTGCACCCCATTATCGCCATCGGCCCCTTCGCCAAGTGGGGCATCGATTTCATGCAATGTAAGCCTACCTTAGTCGGGGGGCACGATTATATAATGGTCGTCGTCGACTACTTTACAAAATGGGCTGAGGCTATGCCTACCTTTCTGAACGATGGTCATACCGCAACTTTGTTTCTTTTTAACCACATCATAACTCGTTTTGGTGTACCACGCGCCATTGTCACTGATCATCATGCACACTTTAAGAACCAGATGATGAGCGAATTGCATGTCAAATTGGGTTTTCGCCACGAAAACTCATCCCCATACTATCCTCAGGCCAACAGACAAGTTGAGGCCATCAACAAAGTCCTAAAAACCATGATTCAACGCATGGTAGGGGAAAACAAGACATCCCGACATCTACAAATTTTCTCCGCTCTCTGGGCTTACCGTACTTCCGTGAAAACTGCAACTGGATTTACTCCTTTCCAGTTAGTATATGGCATCGAAGCTGTTTTACCAATCGAGTGAGAGATTCCATCTTTGAAACTTAAAGTAGAACTCCTACCCCATACTTCTGTCGAAGAGGAATGTTTCTTATATCTATCCAAACTGGACGAAACAGGTCGTGATGTCGCTCTCGTTAACGAGGCATATCAGAAATGGATTAAAAATCAATACGACAAATCTGTCCATCCTCGGACTTTTGCAGAAGGAGACTTAGTCCTCGTCTATGACTAGGCTCATGACAAATTGGGGACAGGTAAGTTAGAACCTCTGTGGCATGGTCCTTACATTGTGAAATGTGTTCTACACAGAGGCGCCTACGAGTTAGTCGATTATGATGGAATTTCCCTAGGAGAGCCCCGAAACGGGCTTTACCTTAAAAAGTACTATGCCTAGATCACCCAGCATGTGTACTTTGTACATTATTGTATTTTAGTTTGGTGTGTTTGTTTCTTTCGTGTGCTTGAGTGTTTACCCTTGCCACTCATGACTATGCCTTGTGTTTTCATGCGTAGATGACATCTTTCTTTCCTATCTTTGTTGGGTTTGCGGATGGCGCTAGTCTACACACCCGGAACATTGCTTCAACAACATGGGTCATTTACCAATTTGACGAGGTAGTGAGTTCAGGAGGTATTTGCTTAGGACCAACGACCAATAACATGGCAAAATATCATGCTGTCATCGGACTCTTAACCCAAGCCTCCTCCCTAGGTATCTCTCTATCATTGTTTACTTAGACTCCGAACTCGTGGTCTATCAACTCAATCAAATCTATGCTATTCGTAATCCTATCCTGCTACGTCTCCATCTACAAGTTTGCCGTCTCGAACGAATGTTTGATTACATTGAATACAGACATATTCTAAGAGAACTCAACAGTGTTTCAGATTTTTTAGCTAATTACATCATGGATCGGTATCTTGCCCATATATAAGATTTCATAAAGGAAAGAAAAGTTGTACATCACATGTAAATCAAAACACATCACATTAAAGGCATCATCATGTAAAAATCATTTGGCACTATAAAAAACTCGAAACTGTATATATATACATAGCGTGACTGAAAATGTTTTGATTACATCAAAAAAGTATTTAGAAGAGCAAAATGTTGGGTCTTTACACCCATACAACATCACCTGACAAGTTATACAATATAAGATCACTAGAAAGACTCTAATCTCGCTGCACTACATTATGCTGAGAGTAACATATCACTGTACGCACTACGCGTCTCAGTAGAGAATTGACATTTTCTGGCACTCCCACAGTGTGCCTCTGCAGATGTAAAGGCACTTCTCCCCTCCATAAAGGAGGAATGCCCATCGTGAGGCCTTGAAGGTTTCTTTCAACCTCCCGGAGACCTATCACTGGTACTCCCAGATCTGCTGCAACCGGAGCACCCCCACGACGTCCTAGTATCGGTATCTCAGCCAGGCGCACTGCTCCCTTGTCTGCATGTTGAAAACAATACATCCATTAAAAACTCTTCTACGTACCCAAAAATATATATATATATATACATTAAAAAACTTATAAAAAACAAAAACTAGACAAGGTATTGCTCAGTCTCTTACCTGACGCATCCCAATCTTCCCCCACGGGTAGAATCAAATCCATGCTCCCGTGAAAATCCACCTCAACATATGGGAAGTCTTCTATCCAGAGATACTGCCGCCTCAGCCAAGCGAAGAAGTCGTCGGTAAAACAGAACTCTGACTTTGCTACTAACCTCGGAGACAGACTAGTCCACCTCTCCATCCGTGGTTCGTCCACCGGTCGCACTATCAGTTCTATCTAAGGCTGCATCTGGGGAATGCACTCTAAGAAAAATGAGACCAGAAAAGAGCCATATCCGAATTGTTTCTGCCCCATCCTACACCGCGAAACATGTTCCTTCACATTCTAAAGGAACCCTGCGCTCCAGTTGAACAATATTGGCTCCAAACACTATACGCCATAAGCTACCTGTGATCTCAATGCCAGATGTACGCTAGTGCTTCCCGTCACGCTCATGATGGAAAACAAAATGGACCGGAGGGGTAACTCGATAGGAATTCTGCCCCCCACCAGTCTTGCTCCTGGGACACAATGACATGCTAGATACACACCCACTTGCTCAGAAAGCGCCCTCTGCCCGGAAAAAGATATAGGAACCCCTCTCTTCAAGAGGCCAGTCAAGAAATATATGTCTTCCAACTCGATGGTTAGAAGCTGTGTTCCGATCCGGAACCCTTGCTCCGCGACATCCCACAAGCTAATCATGTGCTCAAGCAATAAAATCTCCTTCTTCATTTTTTGCAATTTGAAGAATTTCAGTAAGCCACAAGCTCTCAATGTGGCCCACGTGCGAGGACTCCGCAAGGCAGCCAAGTCATCCATCTCTTGCTCTCATTCTTTCCACTCAATCATGGTCGCCGAAATCACCTACAAAACAAAAAGCAAAGAATTTCATTATTTCCCTTTTTCGGCAATTTTCAGCAATTTCTTAAAGCAATTTAAAAACATGAAATCCGATGCCCACATTGTTTAAAAAGACCATGCCCTCTTTTATAATCATCACGCCCTCTCTTTTCCATTCAATATCCATCACACAACAATAACGTTTTTAAATGAAAACGATTTCCATTATGGCTGCGTGGGCATATGTGAGAATTTCTTATGGGTTCTTTGACAAAAACGACCCATCCACTTAGGTATTAAGGCGTTGGCATCTTTACTATCATCTTTTAAACACGTTTTTGCAAAAGAATGTCTTATTCCCATCGTTTTTAATAGAGGCCGATTTGATCTTTTTTGGGGCAACTTAGGGCTTCATTTTTTAAATTAAATGTTGCTATGAAAATGAATATTAAACCATGTGATTGAAAGAAGGGGAGATGAAGATCTACCTGGTCCGAACAACAAGAGAAACGATCAACCATAGCTCCGGTATCAAGCGAAACAAGATCCACCTCCAAAGAGAGAATCTCCACTGCTACAAATCCTTATGCAAAATTAAATGGTAAATAGAATTTTCATTGTATTACTATTTATAAATTTCCATTTTTTATAAGGTATAGTTATTTGTGGGTTTCTCTAACAATATAATGGCTTCACTAAACCTCTGGATTGCAGTTTTGACATCGCAGGTTTCCTAGCAATTATGATCGATTATTTACCTTGTCACACTCATGAGCATAGTCTTAGTTCGTTCTCAAGCTTGAAAATATGAGAACGCACCGGGTAGACTTTTATCTCTTTCTCGGACCCGCATGGAAAAACGAAAAAAGAACCCCCCTGGAGTCATCTTTAAACTCTTTTCAGACTCTCTAAATATGAAAACATTGTCGAGTGATCTTGCTTCCTTTCACGCTCGTTAAAAGGTTCAAAAGGGCGTCTTTCAAGTGATAGTTTATCTCTTTTTCGGTCTCGTCAGACTACTGTACGAAAAATGAACTGAGAGAGTTCTCTTTTAAGTGTTTTTCTAGACTCTATAATCATGAAAAACCTTTGAGTTTTCTGTCTTTGGACTCATTAAAACAAACATCGACAGGCCCATACGGGACCGAACCCTTACTTCTTTCGGTTCGTTAAACAAAAGAGGAGGAACTTACCGAAGGTGAGTTATATCGAGCATGTGTTATCCTCCTCGAGATCATTAAACAAAAAAGAGGTACTCGTCTATCTGGATGGGGGAAAATTTGAAAGAAGTAAGCCAAGCAATCTCTTGAGGACATTACCAAGTAATTCTTAGAGTCGCCCTTGAACACGACGCTTTGTCATTTGCACGCATTATAATCCGCTGAACCTCTGCACTGAGCCAATCCTTTGAGTTTCTTTCACTCCTTTGGGTCAACTGACGTAAGTCACAACATCCATTGCATCATGAATTTTTGGTCCATGTCATGTTTCTGCTATTGTGCCTCAATGTTCAAGGGAAGTATCCACCTCTAGAGTCAGCCATCACAAATATATTTCCTCAAAACCTGTGTCATTCCATGTTCTTTTGATCTACCAATTACATCTCTATGTCCGTTTCATGTCGTTGATGGGGGATACATCAAGGCCCTCCTTCGATGAGCCTATTCATGTCAACCTCAACACATTATCCAGGAATCAGGCTTAGAAAACAGTTAGTACTTTGGGACCTGCATGCCTCAAAGGTAGGCCTCCTCACATTCGACAGTAGGTTTACATCATTGACCTCTGATCGGATGATTCCACGGATGTTCAACTCCAGTTCATCCATTCACATTCGTTGGAATGTACTAGGGTACCTTGGGAATCATTGACATTAATGGTGATCTCCCTCGCACTTGTTAACGGTTTACACCATTGACCGGTAATCAAGTGGTTTCTTCCATGTTCGACATCAGGACATCTATTCACATGGTTAGATTCGTACTACATCGGGATCGGTAAGAATACCCTGGCTTGAGTGATTACTTTGATATGTACTTTGCCCAGGTTGCGATGGAGTTTCTTTTGAACAATGGCACATATACTATCACATAGATCCACTTTGTATTGGTCATGGCTATGTCTTGTCATCTCGTAGATCCACTGTGTATTCTTCGTGGCTATGATCAGTTCAGGTCATTAGAGTATAGATCTACACTGTATCCTTGGTGGCTATACCTTTTTATCAATGCAATTATGGATCCGCAGTGTATTTTATGGCGGCCATATCTTCCAAGTCTTGATCACCCAAGCATAGGTATGCCTACCTTGGGTTTGAAACATGTTATAATATTTGTTGGATGTTTGTGTGCAGTTTCTGTCAGGTTCTCTGTGTCTATACCCTTGCTTGAAAGTCTACAAAGCATTTAAATTATCAGTTCTCATCTTCTAACTTCATACTTTGGGGGGCAATCTGTTACACATCAATGTTACTCAATTTGATAAATGTCGCATGTTCCTCTCAACTGTCGTAAGTGTCGCATGTTCCTTACAACTGTCGCAAGTGTTGCATGTTGTTCACAAGTGTCGCAAATGTCAAACAAAGCATACTGCCATGATGACGACACCAAGGAGACACTTAGAATACCTCAAACACCTGATTTGGAGGAAGAAGGATGGTTAACTGGAGTCAAACATCTCTTTCCACTTGAAAAGAGCTCTCAAACTAGGGTTTTGAAGGAGAGCGCTCTCCTACATCAGCCTTAGGAGCACTGGTGCTCCCCTATAAGGTCTTAGGGAGAGTTATAGCACCAAACTACCCCTCTAAAGGAGCTCTACCCATATTTAGAGTGTTGGAACTCCCCTTGAGCCTCTTAGGGAGCGCTATAGTGCCCTGATGCCCCTTTTGAGGGAGCGTTGTCTAATCTGGGCAGTAGTTGGCCCGTTGAGGAGAATAAGGAGAAAATCTTTCAAGTTTGGAAAGCAGTTGCATTCAAATTCCTGGTTCAATTAGAATATTCCTGTTCTAAGGAGGGAATTCCTCAACCTACCCTAAAGATACCTCAAGACGTTAAACCTTTTCTAACCTATATAAGTAGGCTCTATGATGGTGGAAAGGGGGGAAGAATTGCAAGCACGAAACCTATGATCTCATAGGAAACACACGGTGAACTGGAGGAGAGTAATCAATGAAGCTGTTGTCATCCGGATCATGGACCTTTCGAGCAAGGGTTAGACAAAGGGGACTTGACGAGGCTGTCACATTCGCATCCACTGTTGTAAGCTACTTCTGTCATTGTTCTCATTAATATGACACACTTGGCATGTTTCTTTCTAGTTTGTGTTTACTTGTACATGGACTTATCTCTGATAGATAGATTTATTTTCAAGCTAATATCAATAGAGTAGGAAGTGGTTGTACTATTGTTTTTCTATAGGGCTCATCGAGGAGAGAAAGGTTGGAGCTCAACTCGGAGCGTACAGGGAAAAACGTCGGTAAAAAGGTACTTATGTTCTCCTTCCTCCTCATGCATTAGTTTGTATAGATCTGAAAGGAAGTCAGTGTCCATGTTAATTGTCTTTTGTCTTAAGAGTTAAGAGTCTAGCTCTCAAGAGGAGATCTACCTGTCCGCAGGGAGATTTTCCTTCAACACTTCTGAAGGAGAAGCATAGTGGAGGATTGGCTGGACATTTCGGCCACGATAAAATGTTTGCACAGTTGAGCCATTCATACTATTGGCCAGGTATGAGAACAGAAGTGATAAATTTTGTGAATAGATGTAGGATCTGTCAACATGCAAAGGGGAAAAGACAAAACATTGGATTGTATCAACCATTGCCAATACCAGAGAGGCCTTGGGATGCAATAAGCATGGATTTCATGTTGGGATTGCCAAGAACACAAAGGGGATTCGATTCCCTATTTTTGGTGGTGGATAGGTTTTCAAAGATGGCACATTTCATGCCATGCCGGAATACCAGTGATGCAACGCATGTTGCAAATCTGTTTTTCAGAGAAGTTGTGAGACTTCACAGTCTACCCAGGAGCATTGTCTCAGACAAAGACACAAAATTTGTTGGTCACTTTTGGAGGACATTGTGGAAGAAGATGGGGATATATTTATCCTTCAACTCAATTTATCACCCTCAGACAGATGGGTAGACTGAGGTGGTAAATAGAAGTTTGGGGAACTTATTGAGAAGTCTGGTTACTGAACATCATAAGCAGTGGGATTAGATTCTACCACAAGCAGAATTTGCATACAATGACTCACCAAACAGAAGAATTAGAAGGAGCCCATTCCAAATACTCTATGGAATGCAACCCAGGGGAGTGTCTGAGTTAAGGGACTTGGAACAGGGGGAGATCAGGAGCGTTGGAGTAGAGGATTTTGCTGTTGAAATGCAGAGACTCCATAGTCGGATCAAAGAACAATTATAGAGTTCTAACTAGAAATACGAGCATAGAGTTGATCAACATCGCAGGGAACTTCAATTTGAAGTGGGATATCAGGTTTTATCACATCTCAGGAATGAAAGGTTCCCTAGGGGAACATATAACAAATTGAAGATGAAGAAGATAGGACCCTGTAAGATCTTGAGGAAGTTTGATGCAAACACCTATGAGATCAAGCTGCCAGGTGGAGTGGGTATTTCACCCATATTCAATGTTTCAGACCTGTACCCTTATAGGAAAGATGACACAAAAGGGTCAGAAGATCAAGGAAAGATTCAGTGGGAGAAACAGATGCCTGTGGCAGAAAATCCGCAGATGGAGAAAATTGTTGATCAGAGGATTGGCAAGAAGACCAGAAGGAAAACCTATTTTGAGTATCTGGTCAAATGGAAAGGCCACCCAATCGAATATTCCAGTTGGGAAACCGAAGCTACTATCAAGAAGAAGGGAAAATCAGTAGAGGAGCTCATGGACAGGAGTCCATGAATTTTTGTCAAGGGGAGTATGATGCAGGAGAATCGTTGGCAAGCGCACAGAGGCGGGACCACTCTACACATGAGAGTTATTCCAGAACTTTTGCTTGGGCAGTTGCAACCGATCTCAGAATCCGCCTCCACTCAACGTCGAAAATTCACCTTTGGAGGCACGCTGGAACCAATGCCGAATTTTACCCTCTAAGGCAAAGTTTTGAAATTGTAAACAAAGCAGGAGTTCCACCTCGGCTCTGGAAAGCGACTGAACGAAGATAGCGTAGGATGAATTTTAGAGTAGGCAAGTAGCCAGGGGAAACCCTAGAAACAATTTTAAGTTATGTAGAAGTTTGTACACCTAATTAGAGAGATATGGAATACATAGAGAAATTAGTTGTAAGAGAGAACTGCGAATTAGAAGGAGATCTCATTGTTTTGAGTGACTGTAATTTTGAATGTATTTTGTAGCCATTGGGAACTTGTGAATATAATAGAATGGAAAATTAATCCAAATGTATCATGTGTGGATTGTGTGCATTTTCCTGTCATTTTCTGTTTACATGAACAAGCGGATGAAACTGTGAGTTTTTCCAGTTTCAATTGTTTCTCTTCATTGAAGCTCTGCAAGGTGTGCATCGAGCAAGGAGAGAACATCAGGAGATTAGGAGGAATCTCTCTATGAGAAACGCCTTGGATCCGAGCTATCAGAATCCCTTAGACACAAGGAGTGCACATGAATTCGAGGCCTACACAAGGCGAAGCTCGGGAGGGATAACGCTTCGGAAGGTGTTATCGAAATCCAGGAACTCATTCCCTGGAAGGAACGAAGATCAAGTCTTCGAAGACTTAGAAAATATTCTAAGTCTGAAGTGAGTAAAATATCAGGAGGAAGAACGTCGTCGAGCGTTGGATCGCGGTGGAGAATCCCACTTACCGTCCGATTTGAGGTAGGAGCATAGACTTTAACACTGTGTAGATCCAGGAGAGGAGGTCTCGAAGATCTGAACGGACGATGGAGAACTCTCGAGGAGAGTCATGAAATACCGCGAGCCGCTGGATCAAGTGGAGTTATGAGGAGGTCAGTGGTAGGGAAGAGATATGACCGTAGAGATGGAGGGCGTTGTGGGTCGTTGATCAAGCGCCTCGAGCTTCCGGCATTTCAACATTTTGGTATTTCGGAAACCGTGGATTCGAAAGACAGAGAAGCGGGACCCTTGCATCGCGATTCCCCAAATCATGAAACCCTGAAAGAGTGAACGCCAAGACTTTTCGGTGGTTCAGTATTTCAGAAATCGGGGGTTCGAAAGACAGTGGAGTGGGACCCTTGCATTACGATTCCCCGAATCGTGAAACCCCAAAAGAGTGAACGCCAAGATGTTTCGGTGGTTCGGTATTTCGGCAACCAGGGGTTCAAAAGATATAGGAGGGAAACCCTTGCATCATGATTCCCCAAATTGCAAAACCTTGAAAGCATGAAAGCCAAGACTTTTTGGTGGTTCAGTATTTCGACAACCAGGGGTTCGAAAGACAGAGGAGTGGGACCCTTGCATCGCGATTCCCCGAATCGTGAAACCCCAAAAGAATGAACACCAAGACATTTTGGTACTTCAACAACCGAGATTTCCAAGGAACATAGATATCCCTTGCACCCAGGTTTCACGAAACACGAAAACCCGAAAGAATAGGCGCCGGGACATTTCGGCATTTCGGCAATCGGGAATCCCATAGAGCAGAGAAATACCTTGCATTCTGATTTTGCGAAACGCGAAAACCCAAAGGAACAGGTGCTGGGACATTTCGTCATTTTGGCAACCAGGGGTTTGAGGGGCGAATGGACGGGATGCGTGACTTGTGAAGTCTCAGTGCCCGATAAGAACCCTTTTGGCTTAGCGCAAGGTCACGACCCTTGGTCGTGTGCTGTGGGAGCTCAAGCTTGGTGCTTGGAAAGGCCAACCAAGCATTAGTGAGGGACCTGTGTGTTCGTTTGAAGGGTTCCAGTTTGGAACCAGAAGAACCATTTTAGCTCCCGAACCAGAAGATCCTGACTAGGAGGTTGCACAGCCCTGAGGAGGGATAGGGGGTCTGCATCATTTACTCAAGTATTTTCGTGATGAAAAATAATTTAAATTTTGCGATATATATAAATAATTAATTTTTCCCAAGAAAATATCATTTGATATTTTCTAGAGCAATCATAAGAGCCAACATTTCCTTGTCATAGATTGATAACAACTTCTCTTTATTCGTTAAATTCCTACTTTCAAAGGAAATTGATTATTGATTTTGTATGGGGACAATACATACATTGATGTTGGAAGCACCACACTCAAATATAAATGTAACATTCCCCAGCTTAATCAAGGAACATTACTTGTGGAAAAGACACACATAAATTCGAAAAAAAAATTACTAATTAAATTCTTATAGCTTACCAACTACAAATTATACACATATTTAATCATTGCGGATACCAATTATTTAAATGTTGTAATGTCCCCCTCCAATTGATGACTCATTATCCTACACTACTTCCGTAGGATATAGTCAACAAAGAAAAGGGGAGTCAAGGTATCAAACCCTAAAGATATATTAAATAGAATAAACAATTATATTTTAATAAAGGGTTTGATTGGGTCAAAGATGGAAGGTATAGAAGAATCAAAGAATAATAATAAATAGAATGGGTAGCCTACCTTCTTGGCATTATGATTTGATATCTTCTTGAGTGCTCTTGTAGCCAGCGTTTTCATTTGGGTTTTGGGAAAAACCCTTCCATTGCAGGTTTAGTTTCGGTGGTGCAATACCCACCCTAGCTAAACAAATAAAATTCATTTGGAGTCTTTCTTGGGTTCATTGTGGCAATTTCTAAAGATCTTGAACTATACTAGTGGATACATGAAGTTTCAGTAGCCAATCTAGAAGGAGATAACCAAACATATAGCCAAGGTGTTTAGTGTTTCACACCAAGGTCTTTTGAGGCATACCCACGGGTCGTGAAGGGCTTGTCCAACGAGTACTCGCACGATGACTAGAAGGTGTCTCGTGAGGACCCCTGTAATGGATTTTTGACGACAGATCAGGCCCAAGAGGTTGGGGTGAAGTTCAGAGGTTGGTCTATAGTGATGGAGCAGAGAAATAGAAGACTAGGAGAGTCTTGGTTTCTTTGTTGGCATCATACTAGATTTTTTTTTGTGTTTCAGATTGTGTAGCTTCTTAGCAGTCAATAGCTTGTGACCCTAGTATTGTTATGCAATTGTTATTACATCCCTTATTTGTATTGTTGTTCCCTTTCATAATAAGATGCCATATTATTCTTCTCCATTTATGTGTGTTGGGTGTTTGTTATATGTTTGATAATATTCCTCATTGAGCAAGTTATTTAATTTCACATTCACATAAGAATTGGGATTAAGGATACTATAGTGGTATCAGAGCTGGTGATTCTTCCAACATATAATGTTGAGGAAGAAAGGGGGTGGAGGAAAACCCTCTCACAAATCATCAGAATGGAATTCAGAAGAAATCCCATCAGAATCAAAACCAGAAGAAAGCATGGGGAACCATGGGGAACCATGGTGAAGACAAAGTCCAACAACTGTTAGAATCTATAGTTGCAGGACAAGAACACATGACTACAAGACAACAACAGACAACACAACTCCTTACGTGACTCATTCAAATCCAAGGAGGATACAATGGGAACCAGACATGGGGAAGTCAACAAGGTAGTAGGTCCCATATGGATGATAACAACACTCATATTCCAATATAGAGCAACTCACCGTTGGGCAGCAGTAAAATACCAAGGCCATCATTGCCACAGTTCCTTAGGGAGAAACAGACAGATATTCTAGAACAAATGGACCATTATGGTGACCCCCTCAAGGGTTTGAAGAGTACCTAGCATTGACAGAGGCTTTCTAGGAAGCATTTTATTTCCAAGACTACTATAATTCTAAATATAGGAATATACCAAGGGAGTGGAACAAAACAACACAGTACCAACAAAACTATGATCTTATGTGCAAGGTGGTCAGGGTAACTACTCCCTCTTTTGATTGATTAGCTAAGAACTCAACTAGCATTTGGGTGTAGAATATGGAAACTTACCTCCAACTTAACCCAATGACCAAGGCAGAGGAAATCAAGATTTCCCCCTTATATTTGGATGGGGAGGTGCGTGAATGGTGGCATCATGGATTGGTCACACTTGGACATGCTAACATTACATCATATGTGGAATTCACCCAGAGGGTGATGGAGAGGTTCGAAAGGAAGGATCCTAAAATTCATTTCATGGAATTGAAATGATTGAGATAGAAAGGTACACTAGAGGAATTTATCAAAAAAAATCAGAGGATGGTTGTCAAGGTAACTAATATTTCAGAGCAAAGGTTAGTGATGATATTCACAAAGGGTCTAGTTAAACCCTTGAAGGGTTGGGTTAAGGATTTTAGGCCACCCAAATTATAGGATGCCATAAGGAAATACCAGGATATGGTAGGCACAAAAGTCATAAATTCACCAATAAAACCCTTCATTCCTCAGAAGGGTCAAGCAACGAAGTTTCCCCAAAAGACATGGACAAGTAAATATCGGTTGGACGAAGAAACTCAGAGAGAGCTTAGAAAAAAGAAATTATGCTTTAGTTACAAGGATCAATGGGAACCTGATCACTAATGTATGGGAAAGAGAAAGGTCCATTATATTGAAGTACTATCCATTGAAGAAGATGATGGTGAGGAAGAGAACCTTCACAGTCCATATGAGGGACAGAACAATGGTGAGTCACCACACCTTGAAATTACAGAACATGCATCATTGCAAGAAGGGGTCGAGAAGGTGACCATAACCACATTTTTAGGAGTCCCCAGGTATTATACCTTCTGAATCAGGGGAATTATGCATGGACATAGATTTACAGTGATGACTGATGGAGGGGCCACCCAAAATTTCATCGATGTAGCATTGGTTACCAGGAGACAAATTACCACAGAGGAATTTCAGGGATTTGAAGTAGTAGTGGTTGATGGATACAACATGACTTGTACCCAAAGGATTAGAGAGTTGGATGTGACATTGGGAAACTATACGTTGACCGATGATTTTTATGTGGTGGATATAGAAAAAACCAATGTGGTATTAGGAGTACAATGCCTATATTCCCTCGAAGACTTCAAAAGGAATTATCAAGAGATGAGTATGGAATTCACAGACATTAGAGGTCAACAGTTTATATTGGGGTGTATATCATTTGGGGCACCCAAGGTTGTATCCAACAGACGCATGGAGGCTCTCTTTAGACATGGATATGTGGTATGCACAACGAAGTGTTTGGTCACAATGCAGAAGCCATCCTAGGATCGTCAGCATTACCATGAAGACATAGAGGAGTTACTGGGAAAGCATGATAAAGTATTCAGTCCACTATCAGTAGGAAGACAACCTAACCGAGGATTTATGCATGCCATTTAGTTGGATAAAGGTTCCAATCTAGTGATTACTACACCATACAGGCACCCAAAGAATTTCAAGGACAAAATAGAAAAGGCCATACATGAGCTGTTGGAAATGGGATACATCCTATCTATCTCTAGTCCATTTGCTTCCTCAGTAGTATTGGTGAAAAAGAAGGATGGAAAGTGGTAAATGTGCATTGACTACATGTCTCTAAACAAGAAGACTATTAAGAATAGGTACCCAATACCAAGGATTGACGAACTGGTAGATGAGCTAGATGGAGAAATATATTTTTTGAAGATTAACCTTCGATCAGGGTCCCACTAATTTAGGCTAAGAGAGGAGGAAATCCATAAAACAACATTCATATGTCACTATGTCCATTATGAGTTTGTATCCATGCCCTTTGGGTTGAATAGCACACCAACTACCTTCTAGTCATGTATGAACCATATCTTCAACAAACAAGTGAGAATATTTCTACTAGTGTTGTTTGATGATATTCTAATCCATAGTAAGACTTGGAGGGAACATTTAGGGCATGTGGATGATATTCTCACCATTATGGAGGAGAATTCTCCTTTTACCAAGGAGGGAAAATGAGAATTTGGATTGATAGAGATCATATGTCTGGGGCATGTGATCGGTGTTGAGGGAGTGAAGGTGCATTAAGAAACGATCCAGGCAATCCTAGATTGACATACCCCCAGGTCAATCACAGAGTTGCAAGGATTCTTCGAGATACACAACTTTTAAAAACAATTTGTGAAAGGGGTTTCACAACTTGGAGCATTGTTGACGGATCTCACCAAAAAGGGAGCATTCATATGGATAGAGGAAGCATAGGAAACATTTGATGGGATGAAGAAGGTAATGAGCACTTGCCCGATACTTGCACTTCCAAATTTCTCTCATCCATTTGTATTGGAGTTTGATGCATCCAGAGAAGGAATAGGAGTAGTACATATGCAAAACCACCATCCCATATCTTTTGAGAGCAGGAAGTTGAGGGAATGAGAAAGGCTCTACTCCATATATTATAAGGAGATGTTGGCCATTATGCATGCACTGGCCAAATTCCGACAATACTTGGTGGGAGGATGCTTTGTGGTGAGGACTGACCACAACATCCTAAAGCATTTTTCAGAACATAAGGACTTGAGTGAGAGACAACAGAAGTGGGTGAGTAAATTAAAAGAATATGACTTTGATATTGAATATGTTAAGGGAAAGAAGAATTTAGTTGTCGACACCCTTTCCAAGAAGCCTACAGTTTCTCCCTTATCGAGGTCTCAACAAATTGGAAGTTTACCCTCTTGGTAGAATATTCCAAAAATACATTCACATGTGAGTTGATGGAGGGAACCAACTGGGATGACAAGTACAAATTAGTGGATGACATCATCTACTACAAGGAGAGGATCTATATTGTCCCTGAGTCCATGCTCAAGGATAATATCTGGAGGGTATTTCATGATGCCCCTTTAGTTGGCCACCTAGGGTATTTAAAGACTTACAAACATGTAAGTTAGAGATTCTCATGGAAGGTTCACAAGGGGGATGTACGATGGTACACGAGGGAGTGTAGGACTTGTCATCAGAAACATTCAGAGATGACACACCCAACAGGTTTACTCTATCCACTACCTATTCCATAGAGGAAATGGGAAATCATTTCCATGGACTTCATTATAGGGTTACCAAGGGTCCAAGGAAGGGACTGTATCTACATGGTGGTGGACATGTTAACCAAATATGCACACTTCTTTTATATTCCTTCACAATACAATGCATCTCAGGTGGTATATCTCTTCTTGAGGGAAGTATTCAGACTCCATGATCTTCCAAGGAACATAGTCAGTGACCGGGATAGAAGGTTTCTCATTGCATTTTGGTACGAGATATTCAGGTTATCTGGGACATAGTTGACATCTAGTACTAGCTATCACCCCCAGACAGACATGCAGACTGAGATAGTGAATAAATGGATATAAGGGTACTTAAGGAACCATGTGTCGGAACAATAGTGAGAATGGATAAAATGGTTTCATATCGAGGAGCACTATTACAACACCACTCATCACATTTCCATCAAGATGAGTCCATTTGGGGAACTATATGGCTATGATTCCCCATCATTTGTATATTTTACGTTTGGAGAGAGCATGGCTCCCAAGGAGAAATACGAGTTGCAGGAAAGTCGAGACATCTTGCAGATTCTAAAGGAGATTTTATAGGTTGCTCAGAACCGACAGAATATGTATGCAGATAAGCACCGTGTGGAACGAAGTTTTGAGGTCAGGGACCTAGTCTTACTTAGGCTACATCCTTACCGACAGTCCTCACTGAAGAAGAGTGGTGAAGATAAGTTAAAACCTCATTTTTACGAGCCTTACAAAGTGATAAGGAGAATTAGAGAGGTGGAATATGAGTTGGATATGCCAGAGGGAAGAAGAATCCACAACACCTTCCATGTGTCATGCCTCAAAAAGGCATTGGGCCAACAAGTCACCGCTTCTACAGATCTTCCTCTGCTATATGAGGAAGGACAGTTGGTTTTTCCTCCCAAGAGGATTGTTGATGTAAGGGAACAGAGAATGAGGAGAAGAGTCATTCGAGAGTACCTGTTCATATGGAAGGGGTTTTCTGTAGAAGATGCTACATGGGAGGGTGAACAAATTTTACAGCACCCCGATCTAGAATTGCTTGAGGAAAATAAATTTTGGGAAGGGAGGATTGTAATTCTCCCCTCCAATTGATGACTCATTATCCTACACGACTCTCATAGGATTTAGTCAACAAAGAAAATGGGAGTCAAGGTATCAAACCCTAAAGATATATTAAATAGAATAAACAGATATATTTTAATAAAGTAAGGGTTTGATTGGGTCAAACATGGAAGATCTAGAAGAATCGAAGAAGAAGAATAAATAGAAGGGGTAGCCTACCTTCTTGGAATTATGATTTGATATCTTATTGAGTGATATTGTAACCAACGTTTTCATTGGGGTTTGGGAAAAACCCTTCCATTGTAAGTTTAGTTTTAGTGGCGCAATACCCACCCCGACTAGACAAAGATAATTCATTTGGAGTCCTTCTTGGGTTCATTGTGGCAATTTTGAAGATCTCGAAGTATACCAGTGGATACGTGAAGTTTCAACAGTCGATCTAGGAGGAGATAACCAACAATATCGTCGGGTGTTGAGGGTTTCACACCAAGGTCTTTTGAGGCATACATGTATGTCGTGAAGGGCTCATCTAGCAAGTACCCGCGCGACACCTAGAAGGTGTCACGTGAAGGCCCTTGTAGTGGGGTTTTGACGACAAATTGGGCCCAGGAGGTCGGGGTAAAGTTTAGAGGGTGGTCTACAGTACTAGAGCATAGTAGTAGAAGTTTGGGAGAGTCTTGGTTACTTTGTTGGCATCATACCAAGTTTTCTTGTGTGTTTGTAGCAGATTATGTAGCTACTTAGAAGCCAATAGTTTGTGACCCTAGTATTGTTCTGCAACTGTTATTACAACCATTGGAAGTATTTGTATTGTTTTTCCCATTCACAATAATATGCCATATTATTCTGCTTCATTTATGTGCATTGGGTGTTTGTTATATGTTTGATAATATTCCTCATTGAGAAAGTTATTTAATTTCACATTCACATAAGAATTGGGATTAAGGATACTACAAATGTTGTTATATCATGTTAGTTAACATGAATTCCGCAATTTCACTAAGACAAAATGTGACACAAATGTTATACTACACACAAAACCTATTCATATTGTGCATGCAATAGGCTTTGTACGACGCATGACAACTATTCCCAGCATGAACGACGATTAGAGAACCACGTTGGAATCTGTCACTGTTACTACTAAAATCGATTAACAAATACATTTAAACCTTGAATTAGAAACAACATGATAATAAAGATTAAGAAATTATCCATATTGGTTAAAAATGTAAATGCAGCTAATAATTTCATCACAACAACATATAAATTATTCTCTTGCATAAAATAAAACGCACAACAATTAAACTCATAAATTAACTCAGGAAAACAAATAAGCACTTATCTTTTTAAAATAGTTGTGCAATGAGTTGCTTGGGAAGGACGTTCCACCCAACCACCGACTTGTTGTTCCAAAATATCAACAACAAGTCACCTCCGAGTTGGGGCTTTGAATCCCTAAGAAAAGAGCACCTCTCATCGTCCCCTCATAGCTTAATATCCCACAACCCACCGGTATTCTCCTACATCTATCCTGAATTTTCTCCAACTCTTTTCCTCTTGACCTACCCAACCCAAGGAATGTACCCCTTCACTACTCTCAATCCATCGAACGTCCCATTTGTTTATTGATATTTCTCTGGCATAGGTAACTAGGAATATCTCCACTGGGAACTCAAGGGAACTCAATGGCAGGAAAACTACGAACAACAACAACAAACACTTGTTGTTATAGTGAAACTCACACAAGAGTTCACTCTTTAGGTATGACAATCTGACCCTTCAATATTCAGCTCCAAAGCGCTCCAAAACATTCTAGCATGCTCTAGAATTCACCTAGCCTTCTTGCTCTATCTCCAAATCTCTTTTTCCTTGATTTCCTCTTGTTGTTCATGTAAAACTCAATGTGTAAAAATTGTTTGTCACTGCCCATATGAATTTCCTCTATCTTCCAAAGACACTTGACTACTCACTCTGCCCAAAGTTTGATTGTACTCAACCCCCATCTCTGTCCATATCCCCGTTAGTTGGTATCACATTTTATTTATTTATAAACAAAAAATACATTCGCATATTACATCGCTTGGCCATAGCCACATTCATATCTACATTATGCATTAATTAAACTCGGGATTATAATGGGGATGTTACAATAAAGGACTATGGTAAATATAAGAGTGAAAGTAAAAATCTAGAATTCATTACCTCTTCATATGTTGAAAAGTAATATCGATTACTTATGTTTACTTGAACTAGTCAAATGTGATATTTGTGAGAGGTGCCATGAGGCCTCCAAATCCTTTAATATGTTTTGAGTGGAAGTTTCATAGCTCATTAAATTCTCTCAATCATGTCACATTGTTTGGATCGACAATGGCCTTAATCCTAGCTGGTTCAATTCTAATTGTCCCCATGTATGATGTGTCCTAGGCACACAAGTTCACTCTTTGCAAGTTCACACTTGAATTCTTTTGTAAATAGAGAGTTAAATCCTACAATTTCTAAAATGATTTTAAAATGATGCAAATTTTGTCAATGGTGGCTTGTCTGGTTTTTTGAATTGGGTTGCTAATATAACCCCCACCAAGGTTCAAGTCTCTCCAAATTACCAAGTGACATAAGCCTAGTGCGTGTGCTTGTGCTTGTGGATCCACACCTATGCATGCAACAACAATTAGGGTCATGTGCAAGCCCTGGGTAACTTTTTCAAAATTTATATCCCCCACTAGCTGCTACTCAGGAAATGGGAACCAAATTCAAAGAATGGTTATCCTCATTGTGATAAGAGGAGGCTAGTTCAAAACATGGTGCAAATGCTTCTTTGTATTCTTTCTATAAATAAGAATATCATGAAAAAAAGATAAAATGAACATTTCTCACATATGTCTTGAAGATTTAGTTCACCATACCTTGGAATGTAGTTGGTCCATTAGATATCCCATGAGACATCACTTGAGTGGAACTCATCATGTCCATGATGAGTTCTAAATGTTGTCTTAAATTGGTCGCATTGCCTCAACCTTATCTTGTGATACCCAAATCTAAATTAATCTTCATAAATATTTTTGTCACGTTGAATTTTGTCAATAGTTCATTTATACATCGGATGGGGACTCTATTTTTTAAGTTCATATTTTTCAATTCCCTATAATCCATCCACATATGAAAGGATTTATCCTTCTTCCTTGTCAACATATTACTTGGCACTATATGACCCATATCCAATAATTATTGAACCATTCTTATAACTATGGATACTTGTAGGGAGGAACGATAATATTCGGTTTGGACCAAAAATATGGTACAATGATGTGTTCTTGTCTCCTTTTAGATGGAATCCCATGACGTTGATCCTTGAAGACATCTAGAAATTAATCAATAAACTATTGTACTTCCCCTTTTATTGTTGGTTTGTGCGTCTTTAGCTTGACATGAAATCCCCTCATGGAATTGCATTAAGCAATGAAATATAGTTCACCCTTAGAAAGTTGTTCTATTATTTTGTTTGTGGAAATGAGATTGTTTGGACTTGGGTTATAGCCCTCTAATTCTTATTTCATGTACAACTAGTACAACTCATGTGAAATAATCCCAAAGTTTTCAACCATTGTACACCCATGACCACATCATCTCCTAGTAAATCTACAAGATAAAACTCAAGACTTAGTTCATAACTACCCAAGTGTAATTTCGATCTCTAAAGCACTATTACAAAAATCTCCATTACTTCTTGGAAAATTATTTCCCTTAGGGTAGATCGTTGTTGTTTGGGAGGTATTTAAATAAGATAATGTTATAAAGTAGCTTCTAGAAACCTCCAAGTAAATTGTGGTCTTGAAATCATCCCGAGCAGTTATTTTCTAATTGTCAAAGTCTTCAACCATTGTGCAACCATGACAACATCATCTCCTACTAAATCTATAACACAAAAATCATGACTTAGTTCATAAATACCATGTGTCATTTCGACCTCTAAACCAGTGTTGCAAAAATCTTTGATTTTTCTCGATTATTCCATTTTCTCAAAGCCTTTCAAGTCATCAAGTTTTTTTTATGGTTTTTAGGTCCAACTTTATGCTTGTCAATATTTGTTAATTTTTGTCAAAGTTTTCCCATTTTTCTTCAATATCCCAAGTTCATGACCCTAGACAATGTAGTGTCAATACCGATAGTTGCAACATTGCTTTTACCACCCCTATACACTCCATTGTGTCATTGGCCATTGCTACTTGGAAATTTATTTCCCTTACTATAATTTATTGTTGTTTGGGAGGTTTTTGTATTAATTAATTTTCTAAAGTAGCTTCTAGCAACCTCTAAATAGGCATCTCTTTATTGGATGGCCTCCTCCAAAGTAAAAACTTTTAAGGCTTTGACAATCCCTACATAGATTATTATATCCCATTAATATATATGGATGACACATGCAAGATTGTTGGGAAGAACTCTTTAGGGTATTAAGTCATAGTGTTGTTGCTTGATATTTTTGAGGGATAAGATGTAAAATTCTTGGGCATAGACTCAAAGTTGTAATAAAAGATAGTCACAAATTCATCCCAAGTAGTTATTTCTCACTACAATTTTTCAACCCATTCACATTCCTTCATTTGCCACTAATCAAATGTAATTTGTTCTGGGTGTGGGGTGGAAAATTGGATTTTCTAATAATCTTGTATATGATTTAATCAAAAGAAACATGACATCCAATCCTTTGGTTTACTCGCATCATTGACTACATCAAACTTGTGAATATTAATTCTTTCAAGAAACAACTCATTGATATCATTTCCTTCTTGATTATCTTGGTTGCCATGACTCTCTTAATTGATAATCCTCCCATCAATGTTCCTTGCAAAAGGGTTTCCATTATTATCATGTGAATTTGCTTCCCTTCTTTCACTTTGAGGTCTTTGTTGACCTTATTCATTGTGTCTCATTCTCCCCTTTTTCCATTACCAAAATCAATGCACGTAGGGATTGATTCATTCACTCCATCCAAGGGTGTCCTTGTCGCTTACTCCACCAATAATGTGCTTTCTGAATTTTGGTTTCCCCATGAGTAGTTGGCAATGAAGTCATTGTTGGTGTCTACCCATAAGGGAAAAAAAGTGGATTTAATACCATTATTATGAACCAAACTTGAAATGTGTTTTATAAAACATAAAGACTCAATAGAAATATAGAACTGCAATGCTTTTCACTATGCAAATAATTAATCTCTTCATTTAGTAGAGAAATTTTGTTGGACAATGGTGATTTCTAGATCTATTAGTGTGGTTTCAATGATGGTGTTAGTGAATCACACTCTTATATAAAATTAATACTTAATCAATAGTCTAATTAATATTGTTTAGTAGTCAATCATACCTAATTAATATTTTTTAGTAGTCAATCATACCTACATGCATATACTTCTGGAGTTCTAAACATACCCTTGTAATAATTCCCTCCACTAGTGAAAAACCAAAATAAATAAAAACATTTGAAATTAAGTCACCTTTATCATATACATGACTCTTTCCATGTTGTCTATTGTACTATAATGCGTGTGGCAGTTTTTAAGAAACTAAAATGAGAAAAGAGACATGGGCATGTATAACAACATTCCACAAATATGTATAGTGGGGATAAGAGAAAGCCATTATGTGTTGCGAGAACAATCACTATAGCAATCATAGTGTGCTCATGTTTCTTAATCCCATGGAAGTAATATACCACCAATGTCATTACCAATAGAATGGATCCATATTAACCCTAGATCTATTAAGTTTCAAGAGGCATACAAACCTTCAAAGTACAAACCTTCAATGTTTTTGCACCTTTAGAGAATATGTAAATACATTAAGATTAGCACCTCAAGGGTTTTGGAAAAACTAGGAAGCCATTAAAAGTCACATTACTTGGAAAGGTAGATCCTTATGAGCATGCATGTCTTTTAATGAGAACTACATTAAGTGACTCCCCCTTGTTCGATACAAAGGATAAAATTTAGCAAAATCCCCTAGCTTTTAGCCAAGTATCATTTCAAGAGGGTAATTGTCAAGGTTGGTGATTCTTTTGATAGTCAGGATCTAGAATTGAAGAAATGGCCAAATTTAAAAGAACAATTTCCACATACCACCCACATATAGACTTGTTTTTTTCATTGGAAATAAATCCTTGGGAAAATTTTGAGCACTTCCCCCCATTCTAAGAATGGTACCTAGTGTAAAGAAAGTAGTGTAGACTTAATGTGCCTAGCCTCGAGGGAATCAAACCAAGTCCTACATAGTGCACCAAATTACCAACAACACCCTGACAAAAATGGAATCAACCAATTAAGATAACACTTAGGGCTCCCATTGATAGACTTACTATCAAGAACACCAAGGAATTAATTAAAAATGAGTTTTTCCTCAAGTTGGGTTTACCTTCACCATCTACATGGTGCACGGGGGCTTCACCTTGTTGACCAATATCTTATCACGTTCATTCATAAAGGGGGTTTTTAAATTGTGAAATATAGGGTTAATATATTGTAGGTAGTAGGGGGTGGTGTGGGGTATGGGGGGATTTATAATTATTAGGGGGTATAAAAAGTAGCATCTGGTAAAAATAGTTTTTTTTTAATTGGAACAATGTATTGGGAGGGGGGTTCAAAAAAAGGTTTTGGGATATATTTTTCAATATCTAGTGAAATTAGGGGTATTATTTAATATCCCATGAGCACACGTGCTATGTCATTGGTTCACTAAGTGGAGACCCCATGACATGGTGGAAGGACTAGAGGTGGAATTGTTCTATGGGGATGAAGAAATATCGATACATTGAGGGGTATCACTCATTGATTTCGAAACAAGTAAAAAATGAGTGATTGAATTAAATCTAGAGGGTATCTTCTTAGCAATGCACTTGGTTGTCCCACCTCTAGTCTATTTGAAAGTCTTATATCAAGTCAAAGAAAACTGTATCTTTTGGGTCCATGTTTCTAGGCAAGCTTCCCTCAACCAACACTTGAAGTATCTAAAAGGTACTCAGCCCAAATGCCCCTTTGTAATGAGGAAGAAAGGGTAAAACATCAATTTTTGTTCTATACTTATGCTATTAGTTAAATTGGGAATGAGCACAATGAGCATCGAAGAAAAGAGCACCATAGCTAACCTACTTCTTCTCGATCTAAGAATGGAAAATTTCCCCACCAAGAGTTGGACATTTCCATGGAGAAGCACCCAAAGTGATAGGAAAATGATGGATGGGACCCTACCGCACTTGTTGATGAACCAACATTGAATAGGTGGGGATTAAATCCTAACAACCCAACTCCTCCTCCAAATTTGGTCTATTGTTGTTGCCTAATCTTTATCTTTATTGTGTCAGATGGCCAATTTCTATGTTTATTCACTCTTGGTTTATATCCCTAAGGTTATCTAACACTTTATACAGGGAATGTCATACTATTATCAATTTAGATAAGCCCCTATGGCCAATCTCTATGTTAATTCGCTCTTGGCTTCAAGCCCTAAGGTTATCCAACACTTCATATAGAGCATGTACTATTATCACTTTTGATGTAGCCCCCGTGGCAGATGCTAGATTCTAGGTTTTTTTGCTTGTATTCATTGAAACCCACCTTTTTTTTGCAAATGTCATACGAATATCATTTATTAAAGGAAGCATTTTATTAAAAAATAATTAACTTTACAAGGTAAATATCAACATCAACCTATATTTTTAACATTAAGAGTTAAGTGAGACCCCCATTTCCAGGTTTGTTGATGGGATAGGATTCAATATTTATGTAGTGCTTTAAAATTTTGTCACATGATCTTAGATTTGACTCTTTAACTCTAGATTCTTGACATGGGACACAAATCTTTGTTCATTTTGATTCATAAATTATAATTTCATGCCATAGTCCATGGCAATTTTGAATCTTGATGCATGATGATTGATTTTTTGTAATCATATGATATAATTAAATAATTTGTGTTTGCATTATGTTCGGCATAATCTCTCACGTCTAATCTAAATCCATTGCACTTATTTTTCAAATATCCATATTTTTTGTAATTTTTAATACATCTAGTCATTTTCGGATTGACTTGTACGTTTTTGTTGAGCCATATAGTTAAATTTGATTGTTCATCCAAAATGAGTCTCATGTCAAATCAAGTATGGTGGCTTTCATGGTAACTTTATATTAATAGCATGTAAGTTGTAACCAATGTAACATATTTAAATGTTGAGATTAGGAGTTAGGTGGTAAACCATCTTAACCACTTAGGAACGTGTGAGAAAGAGATGCATCACGACAACATTAATAATAGAAGCCTTCTTTATTATGCCACTTACAAGGGGCTATACATATAGGAGCACCTCAATTTTAAATTCCCCATCTACCATGAGATCAAAGAGAGATACCACAACCTATTTTGGGACTCAAGGATCTCCCTTTCCACTTTTTTCCACTACCTTGACTAGAGATGCCCTTATCCCTTCATTAAGGAAGTATTCAAGCACATATATGAGTGTCCACATGCCCTATCTTACATGAAGGCCTTCAAGAGGATCACCTCATACTTCCCAACTGCCCTGTCTAATTAGGGTAACAAGCAGCATACAAATATCTAGAGAGAAAGCACATGTTTCCAGTCAATAAAAATAGATGGAGACTAAGAACAAACAACTTAAAATAAAAGTGTCACTATTTCAACCAAAACATATGACAATTTCTCCACAACTTAAAAAAATCCAACATGAAATAAGAAATGCCATGCCGTCAAATAAAATGCATTGGCTTTCATATTCCATTTTCTCTTCTTGACACCCACCAATAATTCCATAGCTACAATTTTTCTTTAGTTTTTCCAAACCACATCTGCGCTTGCACACTCAATAAAAAAACATATAGTTGAAACTTCCATGCATGGGGTATCACAATCTCCATACATGATATAAAGTGTTCATTGCATCAATAATGCTTTGTACTGACATTTACAATACTATTGGGTAGGCCTGAAGAGTATGCTTAGCATTTACAATACTATTGGGTAGGGATGAAGAGTACTAGTACATATGCTATGAAATCAAATAAGGAGAAGGGCCTACACAAGAACATCTAATCCCATCATCATATTGCAATACTATTGTAAAACAAATAACTAATTTCTAGAAAATATCTGAAACAAACTAGATTGTTAATAGCACAAACATGCTATGGGTCACGACAAAGTATTTCCTTATTTCCTTATATGATATTGTTGTTTCACTTTTGCCAAAAAATTCTCTTTCAAACTGTAGTAATAAAATTCAAATGGCTTACCATCCGAATAGATATATTATGCCCCTCTGATCACACACACACACACACACACTATAACACCATGTTTCCCCCAGCTTGTAAATATAACTAAACTGGCCAATAACTATGGAAAACTCATAAATGTGAATATGCGATGTAAATGGACCTTGAGGAAGAGGTAAATGAATGTAAATAACATTTTGAATTTATTTCAGGACTGCTGAGAGGGGATGTGCGGAAAAGAGACCACGATGGCGGTGGAAGGCACATGAGAAGGTGGCGTTAACTTCCACCGAGAACAAAATACCGTATTTGGACTCCACTGGCCCGAAGAACCAAAAGCGGCTCGTTGGCCCTGAATTTAATGCCTTGCAGGCTGGTAGGTTGATGGCTTGATGAAGGATGGGGAGGTGAACCGCCTATCCGTAGATCCATCATGATTGACCAACGCGAGGGTAATCGTGCCACACGCAACCTCGCGAGAGGATAAGGCGTATGGCAGAAGCGATTGAGGGAGCAGACGCGAGAGGAACTCTAGCATTTTTTTTTCTACGCAGAGTGAGTGATAGCAGAGAGGAAGGATTGCAACCTTCGCTCCTGGTCACTGGAAGACAGGGGGACGCAGTCTCAAAGCATCGTGGTCTCAGCTCGGGGGTGGCTAGTGGTAAATCCGCTGGGAGTCGCTATGCCTACGGTTGGGTGGAAACGAGCACCCCTCTCGGCAGTTGCACCCACTTCAGAAGTTATTTCTGATAAGTGTTTTGTTCATATTGTATATTGAAATTCATATGCTGACATATATGCTCCTAAACTGTGAAATGGTGAACAATTACAGTATGAGAATGTCTGTGTAGTGTTTTGATAAGTAATGTTAGATATATGCTTATAACAGAAAGACCACGCATGGTTTATGTTGATAAATGAATTTAATTAGGCAAGAGTCGAGCTAAGTTAGGCTTCTAGCCCGTTCTCGGGAAGCTGTGTACCCTTATCTGCCTTCGGAAATGCCCCGGTATCGATCTCTTCACAGAGATTTCCTCCTTAGAAAGGTTCACCAAGAACCCAAAAAAAGGACTTGAATGCGCAAGTCTTGTTAAACCTGTACGAGGAGGAATGATCCTCTCAAGGTTCCGAGGTAGCAGTGTAGGGATATGTAACCAATTGACGAATGAGATCTCGTCAGATGACCCATAGCCATTCATGACCATTAGATTGACGGAAGTAACAAAGGCGTTACGTACCTTTCCCTTTCCCCCCCTATCTTCGTGAACGATGAGGAAATCGGGATCGTAGATTCCAAGACCTAGGAGAACATCTGAACCATTGATCTTTCCACATCCACGAAGTAGTGGAAGAATGCACAAGGTGGGACAATCTGAGTCATTGGATCTCATCAGAAATCCCGTCGACCGTTGGATCAGGTTAAGATGTTCGGAGTTTAGTCTCTGGAGCGTGCGCAGGAAGAACGGATCTAAACCGTTAGATCTTGGTCCGATTACCCATCAGCCGTCAGATCAGACAGGTGTCAGAGATCCAGAGAGAGTAGGGAGGTTGGCCATTGGGATATCGGAGATCCTAAGGTTGAGGGAATCAGGACACTACAAGTCTCGAAATCCTGACGAGATCAGAGCCGCCCATTTGTAGGGACGCGTGGCAGAGATCCAGGCCATCGGGGAAAGCCCCGACGAGGAGGCCGTCCATCGGAGTTTGGTTCATCGGGATATCGGAGATCCCGGTGACAAGTTATTTGTGCATTTTGGAGTCGCGATCCACGATATCCCAACAAGATCAGAACCATCCATCAGTAGGACACGCGTCTGGAGAATCCGAGGAGTCGGAGATCGGAGCATCGGAGATTTCGAAGGTAAGAAACCCTTGCAACTTGGAACCGCGAAACGCGATATCTTGACGATCGAATGTGGGGCCATAGGGGAGCCTAGTAAGGAGGACAGGTGACAGGTCAAAGTCCGAAAGCTATTGGAGGACCAGCACATCAGGAAATCGGGGATTCTGTTGCCAAGAGGTTTGGTGCATTTCGACACGCGAAACCTCGAACCCCGATAAGAGATAAGACCGTGGTCACAGGTTAACGATCATATGGTTCGAAGCTTATAGTCAGGAGGGCTAACGTGTAGGGAGCGCGTCAGGATTCGAAGGATCGCGAATATTGAGGGTGAGTGAATTTTGACATTAGAAACCCCGTAGCCCCGATGGGATTTATGACCGTGGTCATATAGGGGAGGTCATGCGAACCAAGAGCTTAGCCTAGAAGGCTAACGGGCATTTAAGCGCGTCGGGATTGTTAAAGATAGAAACCCCGACGGAAAGGGACATAAGACCACAGTTATGTGCAAAGAGTCGGGTAGGTGAATGAAAGACCTGTTGAATCAGGGATTGTCATTTTTGCCGCTACAAGCTCCGGGGATTCTCATTATTGAGAAATCAACCAAAAACTTTGATTTTTGGTAGTGGGTATGTTACAAAGTGGTATCAGAGCATGGTTACAACACTCGACCTGATTGGGCTCATGCCCGATTCGCGCATAAACTCCATTCGAAGCACTCCTATGAGGAGTAAACCCCCCTGACTTAACTATCTTGTCCAGGATTAAAAACTTGGAAAATGAAAACCCGACTGTGTATGCATGTGAAAGAGCTACGAAATTATGCGCAAGTTATAAAAATGAATTTAATTCTTGACTAATAACCAGCGTTTGTCGTTTCACTCAAGTGGACGATCAACCGCGGGAATCTACAGACGCAGAGTATGGTGACTCACCAAGAGGTGGGAGAAGGCTCCCACAACAGAGACGAAGAATCTGATGAAAGAAGAGCAATAGGAACCCCTCCAGACCTAGCTGAGACTGTGAGGAGTCTCATGGTCGAATTGCAAAGCTGCAAGGCCGATAATGAAAGGATGATGAAAGAACAAGAAAATCAAACCGAAATTAATGCAGTTCTACTGCAGAGCTTATCTGACCTACAATGACAAATGCAGCATGAACTTGAGATGCAGAATCATGGTCGTCTCAGTGGCCATACTGAGAGAAGCACATCAAGAAAGGTCCACCCCAGAGGTAAAGGACCAGTACCAGATGATTCCACTGAGAAGGAAGTTGGTGATTCAGAAGGCTCTTCCAGCAGGAGGACCAGTTCCTATTTTCAAAAGAAACAGAAGAAGCAAAAGACTTCCAAGAGTCATAAATTTGAGGAGTTCAGGAAGGCCAAACCTCCCTCCTTCGACGGTGAGATAAAGAAGGGAGAGGAAGCCGAGGCTTGGCTATTTGGACTGAAGAAATATTTTAGAGTCCATGATTTTTCAGAGAACTTGAAGGCTCGAGTGGCCACTTTCAATATAAACGGAAAGGCTTCCATCTGGTGGGAAGACCTTAAGAATATGAAAGGGGTCCGCGAGGAGGACCTGTCTTGGAAACGGTTTGAGAAGTACTTCCGGAAGAAGTATTTGTCGGAAAGGTATTTAGACGAGAAGGCTAAAGAGTTTTATGAACTCAAACTGGGACAACTTACTATGGAGGAGTATGTCAACAAATTCCTCAACTTACTGAGATATGTACCCTATATGAAAGCAGAGAAGGCGAAGTCCCAATGCTTCATGAGTGGGCTACCCAAAGAATATCGGAACCGAATCGAATTTGACGATCCAAAGACCTTAGAAGACACTATACGAAAGGAAACATATTGTCATGAACAATATGGACATCGGGCAGAATCTCATGGAGACTGGAAACAGAAGAATGGTTCAAAATTTCAGAAGAAGGGGAGCAAATCCTCAGGATTGAAAAACTACAAGAAGAACCACAGAATGAACTTTCCAACCCGGAGTGTACTCCAACAGAACTTTCCCTCGGAGGACGGAAATAAGACTTTTGTACCTATATCAGTGAAGACTAACAACCCAAAGAAAGAACCTCTGAAATGTTGGGATTGCGGCGGAGAGCATCTCCGGAGAGACTATCCCCACTGACAACAGAATAGTCGGAAAATTTATAACATGCAGGAAGCTACCACAGTCAATGATGTGGCAAGGAGTGTGTTGCAGATCTATGCATCCTTGGATAATAACCAAGCTGACCACCAAGCTTCAGTGGTGGAAATAGAAGGTATGATTTTCAACCATCTAGTGTCTGTTTTGATTGACCCTGGTTCAAATTTGAGTTATATAGCCCCTAAAATTGTTGATAAGTGCAAGCTACAGCCACAGAAGAAAACTAAACCATGGTTGGTACAGTTAGCCACTGGAACCAAAATAAAGGTAATGGAGGTCGTACCATCTTGCCAATTAATGTTGGGTGAATTTTCCACCCAAGAAACCCTTAATGTATTACCCCTGGGATCATATGACCTGTTGATTGGTATGGACTGGCTGGCCACCCATAAAGCCAAATTGGACTGTTACCATAAAACTTTAGAATGTGTGAGCATAGAAGGAAAAAGGATAACCCTCCAAGGGATCCGAAAACCGGTCTCAGTGAGACAAATCTCAGCCCTACAAATGAGAAAGTATTGCCGAAAGGGATGTCCCCTATATGCAATACAGGTGTTGGAAACAATCGAAGGTGCTAAACCAAGCACTGATGATCACCCTGTCCTGAGAGAATACAGAGATGTGTTCCCGGAAGAGGTACCGGGTTTACCTCCGAGAATAGACATTGAATTCTCGATAGAACTCACACCAGGAGCGGTGCCGGTGTCTAGGACACCTTACCGAATGAGCACTCCTGAGTTAGTAGAACTCAAATTACAATTGAAAGAAATGATGGATAAGGGTTACATTCGACCCAGCGTGTCCCCGTGGGGAGCACCAGTCCTGTTTGTGAAAAAGAAGGATGGCACCCTTAGGCTGTGCATAGATTACAGACAAATTAATAAAGTAACCATAAAGAACAAATACCCCTTGCCCAGGATCGATGATCTATTCGATCAGTTAGGGGGTGCGTCTATTTTCTCAAAGATTGACTTGAGGTCGGGATACCATCAAGTCCGAATTAAGGGTGAATACATCCATACAACCGCTTTCCGGACGCGGTATGGTCACTATGAGTTTGTGGTAGTGCCATTTGGGTTAATCAATGCCCCTGCCACTTTTATGTGCTTAATGAACAATGTACTCAGTAAATTTCTAGATAAATTTGTACTAGTTTTTATTGATGACATTTTAATCTACTCTAAAAATAGAGAAGAACATGAAGAGCATCTTAGGCTTGTGTTGCAAGTGCTAAGAGAACATCAACTCTATGCTAAATTCAGTAAGTGTGACTTCTTTCAGAAGCAAATACATTACTTGGGACATGTCCTGTCCGGGGAAGGGGTGGCAGTAGATCCTGACAAGATCAGGTCTATCATGGAATGGCCTACCCCAAAGGATGTCTCAGACATCAAATCCTTTATGGGATTGGCGGGATACTATAGAAGATTTATAAAATATTTCTCCAAGATTGGTTGTCCAATCACTTCCCTCCAGAAGAAGGGAACAAAATTCCCGTGGACACAGCAATGTGAAGAAAGATTCCAAACCTTGAAACATCTACTAACCCATGCACCCGTGTTGAAAATCGCTGACCCAGAAGATGAATTCCTTGTGTGCACAGATGTCTGTAAGGAAGGGGTCGGAGGAGTCCTTATGCAGGAAGGAAAGGTGATCTGCTATGAATCCCGAAAATTGAATGAGCATGAAGTCAACTATGTGACTCATGATCTAGAACTGGCTGCCATAGTGCATGCCTTGAAAATGTGGAGGCATTACCTCTTGGGAAGAAAGTTTGTACTGATGATGGATCACTGTGGATTACGGTATTTGTTTGATCAACCCAAGATTAATGCTAGACAAGCCAGATGGATGGCCCTCTTGAGCGAATTTGATTTCGAAATCAAACACATTAAAGGGAGAGAGAATAGGGTGGCCGATGCCCTTAGCAGAAACATGAGAACGATTCACCTGGCAGCGGTGAGCACCTGTGAGACAGATGTCAAGAACAGATTCAAAAAGGCACAAGAAACCGATCCCTTCGTCCGAAATGTGACCCTGTACCTACAACAAGAACCCGCTGGAGAAAAATATGAAGGCTATCAGATGACCGAAGGAGGCCTGCTCACTTACATAGATAGACTGTACATCCCCAATTGTGACGACTTGAAGAGGTTCATCATGGATGAACTACATAAAAGACCCTACACTGGTCACCCAGGATACCAGAAAATGATCACTGCCACCCGAAAACAATTTTATTGGCCTGGATTGAAGA